>JAODAL010064573.1:0-18654 GCA_025379985.1 Phyllomedusa bahiana
GTTTTAAAGAAGTTAAAATAGACAAATCCAGGTCCAGATGGCATACCCCCAGTGTCAAGGGAGTTAAGTGATGTCATAGATAGGCCCTTTTCTTATATTTAGGGGGACTTCTTATAACGGGGTATGTCCCAAAGGATTGGAATGAGCAAATGTGGTCAATATTCAAAAGGGGTCAAAAGCAGAAACTTTTAGGCGGTAAGTGTACCCTTGTTGTGGGTAAATGTTGGAAGGTTTTCTCAGGGTTGCTATCGTGGAGTATCTCGCGGGAAATTAATGTATATCGCCGTTCCAGCACGGGTTTATGAAGGATCGGTCCTGTCAGACAAATCTATCGCTTCTATGAGGAGGTTATTTCCCAGATGGATCGGGGTGAGGCACTGGATGTCATATTCTAGATTTTTCTAAAGATTTGATACGGTGCACAAAAGGTTGGTAAATAAATTGAGAATGCTTGGATGGGGGAAAATGTGTGAAAGTGGGTAAGTAACTGGCTCATGATAGAAAACAAAGGGTAGTAATTAACGGTAATACTCGACTGGATCGCTTTTTAAGTGGGGTTACCACAAGGGTCAGTATTGGCCCTATCCTTTTCTTTTTAAATTAATGATCTTACACAGGGATTTAACAGTAGAATATCGATCTTTGCAGACGATTACAAGCTTGTAAAGTAATCAAAAAATAGAGGATAATTGTTATTACAAGGGATCTGGATAAGTTGGAGGCTGGGCAGAGAAAGGGGGCAGATGAGGTTTAACACAGATAAATGCAAGGTTATGCACATGGGGAGGAAAAATCCATTACATGATTACATGTTAAATGGAAAAACACTGGGTAAAAGTGACCGGGAAGGACTTTGGGAATCCTGGGGGACAGTAAACTTAATGTAGCAGCTAGGGTCAAGCAAGGGAGTGCCCAAAGGGAAATAGGATCATGGGGTGCATTAAAGGGGCATAGAGGCACATGATGGGGACATTATTCTCCCATTATACAAGTCACTGGTTAGACAACATGGAATATTGGGGTAGTTTTGGGCACAGTGCAGGAAAGACATTGTAGAGCTTGGGAACAGGTACAAAGGCGGGCAACAAAAATAATAAAAGGATTTGGGGGGACTCAATACCAGAAAGATTAGCAAGATTGGGGGTTTTTTAGTTTAGAGAAAAGACGGTTCGGGGGGAAAATAATAAATATGTTTAAATACATCAAAGGTCATTTTAGAGATCTCTCCCAAGATTTATTTATACCAGGGCTGTATCTAGAACAAGGGGGCATCCTTTACGTCTTGAGGAACGAAGTTTCTACATAAACATAGAAAGGGATTCTTTACTGAAAGAGCAGTGAGACTTGGAATTCTCTGCCAGAGGAACTTGTCATGGTGAATTCATAACCGAGTTCAAAAAGGGTTTGGATGCATTTCTGGAGCGTAATAATATAACAAGTTATAGTGTCTAGGATTCAGGAGAGGGGTTATTGATCAGGGATTTTTTGATGGCGGGATTGGAGTCGGGAAGGATTTTTCCCCTAAAATGAGGGACAATTGGCTTCTCCTTCATTGGGGTTTTTTGCTTCCTTGGATCAACACCTAGCAAAACAGGCGAACTGGATGGACGTCTCTTTCTTTTTTGGGCCCTTCAAACTATGAAACTATATATTTATATATATATATATATATATTTATTTTTATTTTATTTATATTATATATTTTTTTTTTTTATTTTTCACTATTTATTGTTTTCTGTATGTATATATACTATAAATAATTTTATATTTATATATATATAATATATATATATAATATATATATATTATATACAAAGTATTACAAAATCAGTACCACTAACCATTTTTGTAAATTTTGTATATATCTTTCATTGGACAACACTGGAGATATGACACTTTGATGCAATATAAAGTGGTCAGTGTACAGCTTGTATAACAGTATAAAATTGGTGTGCCATCAAAATAAGTTAGCACAGACATCAATGTCTAAATTGCTGGCAACAAAAGTAAGTACAAGTGGCACCATTATCTTCCAGCATGCTTAACTTTCTTGGGCATGGAGGTCACTAGAGCTTCACAGGTAGAAGCCACTGGAATCCTCTTCCTCCTCCATGACGACATCACGGAGCTGGTGGATGTTAGAGACTTGTTGCTCTCCACCTCCGTTTGAGGAGGCCCCACAGATGCTCCATAGGGTTTAGGTCTGGAGACGCTTGGCCAGTCCAGCACCTTTACCCTCATTTTCTTTAGCAAGGCAGTGGTCGTCTTGGAGGAGTTTGGGGTCATTATCATGTTAAATACTGCCCTGCAGCCCAGAAGGGAGGGGATCATGCTCTACTTCAGTATGTCACAATACATGTTGGCATTCATGGTTCCCTCAATGAACTATAGCTCCACCCAGTCAGCAGCACTCATGCAGCTCCAAACCATGACACTCCCACCACCATGCCTGACTGTAGACAAGACACTTTGTACTACTCACCTGGTTGCCACCACACACGCTTTACATCATCTGAACCAATATATTTATCTTGGTCTCATGAGACCATAGGACATGATTCCAGTAATCCATGTCCTTAGTCTGCTTGTCTTCAGCGAACTGTTTGTGGGCTTTATTGTGCATCATCTTTAGAAAAGGCTTCCTTCTGGGACAACAGTCATGCAGACCAATTTGATGCAGTGTGCGACACATGCTCAGAGCACTGACAGCTTGAACCCCCACACCTTTAACCTCTGCAGCAATGCTGGCAGCACTCATGTATCTATTTTGAAAATAAAAAAATACATTCTCTAGATATGATGCTGAGAACGTGCACTCAACTTCTTTGGTCAACCATGTCGAGACTTTTTAGACAGAGGTACTCACTCTATCTATCTATCTATCTATCTATCTATCTATCTATCTATCTATCTATCTATCTCTCATATCTATATATCTATCTATCTATCTTTCTATCCATCTATCCATTATCTATCATCTATCTATCTATCTATCATATCTATCTATTCAATCTATCTATCTATCTATAATATATCTTCATATCTATCTATCATATCTATCTTCTCATATCTATCTATCTCATATCATATCTATCTATCATCTATCTATCTATCTCATATCTATCTATCTCATATCTATCTATCATATCTATCTATCTATCTATCTATCTATCTATCTATCTATCTATCAAGAGAGTGAGAGAGATAACTATTGTGTAGATAGATCTCTACATTATCTGACAAAAAACAATTAAAAGCCAAATCTGAAAAATACAGCAAAAAATGAAAACAATAAAAATCCTCAAGTTTTACTGTTCAAATACTGATAGTGATTCAGAATCCTACAGCATGTTGTCCTTAGTCGTGTGGACCCAGCATAAGGGTAGGTTCACACGGCTGTTTCTCAGAGCTGAACATTTCCTACCCTAAAGTTCTGTTCACACAACATTTTTATTGGCAGTGAAGTGAGCACTTTTTTCGGAGGAGAAATGTGTGTTGGTTTTTCATACGTTTTTATGAACATTTTCTTCATTCTTCTTTGAGGTGTCTTTTACTGCTTGTTTTCATTAGTTTTTCTCAGTACAGATAACTTCATTGCACTCAATCGTTTTTTGCTGCATTTTTGTGCTGGGAATGGTCCTGCGCTCCCTATTTTTTCCTTCGGCCCGTAACATGGAAAAGGGTGTGCAGGAAAGTGCAGCTGTGCGCCCGATGCAGGCTCATTCTCATTTAAGTAAATGGGAAGCTAATATCACTTTTCTTGTGCTAAAAAGAAGTGAATTTTGTATATCGAAATGTACAAGAAAAGATAACGAGTGAACCTGGGCTATTGGATCCATTTTTTGCCATATTTACATGCTGATGATGGTTCTGTACTCCAGTTTTTTTTTACCTTGTGGTGCATGTAACATGTCCAACGGTGCACAAAAAGTGCAGCTGTGTGCCAGATGTGAGCTTACTATTATTAAAGACAATGGGAGGCAAATGTCCCTTTAGATGCATAATCATGGTGGAGAAAAAAGTGTGAATTTTGTGCTTCAAAAAGCACCATATAAAAAAGAGACGCCGCGTTAATCCAGATACTAGGAGAAAAATGCAGCAAAATGCCTGAACAGACGCCGCACCTACAGCGATCTGTGTTTGAAAAAAAAAAATGCCATTGACCCAAAAATGTACCCAAAGTACAGAAACAAGCAATGCATGAACAGGCAGTCCCCAATTTACAACGTTCCGACTTACATCTGTCCCCTAGTTACAAGCAGAGACTTATGGGGCGTGCTGGCACTTGTAGCTCCATGTTACACAGCAGATAGTAGCTGTGGAACGACAAGTGCCAGCACGCCACAGCAGCACAGGAGGTGAAATCTTCTTAAAGGGGATTTGCCGAGAGATAGATTCTTACCCCTCTCTTGTTAGTACAGGCAGAATGCCAAAAAATCACGCTGAGTCATGAAGCTGCAGGGGAGAGAGGGAGGGGGGGTGAGGAGTGAGGAATCCAAAGGGGGAGTCTCAAAACTTAAGCATACATCCAAACTCCCGTTTTTTGGGGGGGGGGTCCCGCTATTTGGGTCCTCACGCCCTCCCGGGGGAGTGGCATTCCTCCGCGCCTGAGGCGGCGGGGGCCCTTTAAATTACCGCGAGAAGGTACACTAGTGGCTACTCTTGCGCGCCGGACCGTCTACAGGCGGGGAAGGGGCCGCCGGCCGTCACCCGCCCCTTTCACTGGCGGGGGGGAGGCGGAGGGATCGTCCCCCTCCCTCCTCCCCCTGTATTTTTAACGGCGACTTTAAAGGTCGCGGCGCAGGGGGAATGATCGGGCGGGGAGTGGCGGCGGCTTCTACTTCCCCCTGGGCCGGAAAGAGTTGGGGGAGGAGCGGGCCCCTGCAGGGCCTGGTGAGGAAGTGGGTTTTTTTTTTTTATTTTTATTTAGCTTTAGGGGCTCTCCCCTGGCTAACGAAGGGCAATACTGGAACAATGGGGGGCATCCCTGGCAACAATGGGGGCATACCTGGCAACAAAGGGGGCCCTATGGCAAAGAGGGGGACTACCTGGCAACGGGGGGGGCACTATCCAGGCAAAGTGGGGGCACTACCGGGCTAACAATGGGGGGGGCACTTCCTGGCAACAGAGGGGGCATACCGGGCAACTAGGGGGCATTACTGGAAACAAGGGGACATTACCTGGAAAAAGATGGGGGGGCATACCTGGCTAAAAGAGGGGGGGCATTCCTGGCTAAAGATGGGGGCCTACCTGGCTAACGATGGGGCACTACCTGGAAACGAGGGGGCACTACCGGGAAACAGAGGGGACATTACCGGCAACAGAGGGGACATTCCCTGGCAAACCCAATTGGGGGCTATCTGGCAAACAAGGGGGACCCCTGGAAAACCAATGGGGGCACTCCCCTGGCTAACAATGGGGGCACCTCCCCGGGCAAAAATGGGGGCACCTACTGGCTAAAAAAGGGGGGGGGCCCCTCCTGGTAACAAAGGGGGGAAAACTCCCCGGCTAAAAATTTGGCTCCCTGGTACGGGGGCATCTACTTGGCTCAAGGGGGCATTACCGGCCTGTAAGGGGACTACGGGTTAGGGGGGGTTACCCTGGCTAAAAAGGGCATCTACCTGGCTTTCTTCCAAAACGTTATGCATTGGTGGGTGGGTGTGGGTTTTTGAAAGGGGTGGCATAGACAAAATGGGCGTGTCCCTTCAAATTTTTTCCCCCGGCGCGCTACCCCGGCCGCCCACTAAGATTCCCCGCTTTTCATTTCAAAGTTGGAACTATGAACTTAAGTGAAATTTTAAACATACAGCATGGATTCTAAATTTCAGCAGGGCACAGGCTCTACACTGCCTGCGGAAGAGCCTTTATCTGCTAAGTGTAAAGTAATTTTTAAAAAAATATGGGGCTAAAGAGAGAGAGAAACACACAGCCGAGAGCACAGAGCTGCTAAGGGATCCTGTGACATTTCACTGAAAAAAAAAAACTATAACTTTTGGCTTCTATATCAAAAGGAAAACCTATTCTACACAGCAGCTTTAAACTTTTTTTGTTCTCTGTACGATAAGCAGGTATTTAAAAACATCTTTCAATAGTTTATTCGTATACAAAAGAAAACATATTGCTACCCGGTGCTTGAAAATTCTGCAGTCAGTCTCATCAGATAAGAAGCTCTCTCTGCACTCTCTTGTCAGGCGTATCTAATAGACTCTTTGAAGTAAACCAAGGGCATGTAGGAAGGCTGAAAGCTCTCTCAGACTGCAATTTTTGTAATCACATATATTTAGAAAAGTGATTAAAAACCCATTTTGGAGGATCCCACGTCAACATTACATCGTGGCAAAACCCCTTTAACAGGGGCACAGACAGCAAAACAGATGTAAAAACCCTTCCCTGCATTATTCAAAACTAAAAAAAACAAACCCTTTGTGCTGGAGTTACATCTAATACATACACCTGTTCCGACTTACATACAAACTCAATTTAAGAACAAACCTACAGTCCCTATCCCTTACGTAACCTGCCTGTATTTGTTTTTTATGTTCCATTTTCAGGGGGTGTCTGTTTGAACTTTTTTTTAGCACAAAAAACACAGATTAAAGATTACACAAGACCCTCACAGAACAGATGATGTGGATCAGCGACCAGTTCATCTTGGAGCCATTGTGTGGTGAGATGAGGTGCTTTCCAGAGCTGGAGTTTACTAAAACTAACGTGTAACTTGTGCTCCTTCCAGGCATATTCCGTCCATGGTGACTCATGGTTACATCAGGGGACGAGTGACCTGGCCTCTCACCTATGTGACCACGCAGCTGATCTCCCATTGGTGATGGTTGTATATCTGACACTTCTCTAGACGTTCTGTTTCCAGATGAATAACTGTGACATTTAAAGGAATTTGTCATACTGTACAGTTACAGTTACATCAATATATCCTTAAAATATATTACTAATACAGGCAATCCCCGGATGGCAAATGAGGTTCTGTGAGTTTCTCCTTAAAGGGGTTTTGCCATGATCTAATGTTGACGTGGGATCCTCCAAAATGGATATTTAATCACTTTTCTAAATATATGTGATTATAAAAAGTGAAGCCTCTGAGAGCTACAGCCTGACTTACATGCCCTTGGTTTCCTGACAGTTTACATTAGACACGACCAGGACACTGACAGGAGCTGATCTGGCTGCGCTTGCGTTGTTTGCACTTCTTATCTGATGGCAGGGAACATGAACCAGCTTTTAAGGGACTGGGAGAAAAGATCTGTGTTCTTTTATTTGAGAATCCCCTGGTTGTAAATGTAATTATCTGAGTAAACATGCAGACGCTCCCTGCTCAGCCCTCCTCTCCCCTCCTGCAGCAGTTCCTGAACAAATGAAAGACACTGCCTGCTGAGAGCTGATCTTGTCTCCTGAGCAGATAAGAGGGCGGAACTTGTGCATAATACAATTATCCCCTGTGGATTAGCCAAATAACATGTTTGCTCAAGTACAGAGACTATCAGGAACGTGCATGCGAGGTGGAGTGATGACCTCCCATGGAGTGATGTTTTTTTAAACACGGAAACACAGCGCCCCTTTTTCAAGCCTCAAGAGGGGAGTACCAACCTGTTAGGTGAGGAACGCACTTCTTGGCAAAACCCCTTTAAGGTGATTTTGTATGTAAGTTGGAACAGGTAAATTTTTTAAGTGTAACTCCAGACCCAAATTTTTTTAGTTTTGGATAGTAAATAGAAGGCTTAAAGGGAAATTTCCATCAAATTAGAGCTGGCCTTATCTCCTGCTTGTGTACACAAGCTTCTCTAGATTACCAACCACCTCCCCCTTTTTGTCAGGTGCTCTGGCGAATGGTGTGATGGGAGGGTTTAATGTCATCTTGCTTGTCTTTCAGCAGACGCAAATTTTTTTATACTTGCCATGTCTCCCAAAACTGCGGCTCCCCTGGCAGAGTTGGCTCAACTGGGTGGCTGCTGGAGGCAGGAGAAGTCATGAAATATTGCTCTGATGCCTTTGATGACAGGAGGCCACCCCGACAGCTAGATTTTAGTCTTTATAGCCTTTTTTCCACATGCACGTCACCAGAGAGCAATAGTAAGAAGACTTTTTAAATTCCTCCCCCCTCCCTGCAATGCTGATAGTGTCTCACCCAGTTTCCCTGGATGGTGGGCAGGCTATATAGGTACTTACATGTCTGAAGAGCCTGTGTAATGGTATTTTCAAAATTTGGTCCTGTTGGTGGTAAAAAAACAGTCTGAGGTTGAAAAACATGGTAATACCACTTTTATGGTATGTATGGAGGAATATACTTTTGCAGAGCCTGGTACATGGTTCTACCACTATTTGGTCCCGTATGGTGGGAATATACAGTCTGCAGAGCCCGTGACATGATGTTAACCCCTATATGGTCACTTATGGGGTTAATTACGTCTGGAGCTGAAAATTTTTACCCTATATGGTCCAAAGGGGGGTATTACGCTCAGAGCCTGGAAAATGTGTCTACCCCCTATATGGTAATTTGGAGGGAATTCAGTTTTTAAAAGCCGTGACACTGTTCTACCACTATTGGTCATTATGGAGGTATATCAGTCTCGAGCTGTTTAACGGGGGGGCTTAAAATATTGGTCATGTATGGGGGTAATTTACAGTTCAGAGCTGTGTACATGTGTCTACATATATGGCACTGTATGGAGGGATATACAGTTCGGCTGTTACACGTGCTACCCCTATATGGTACTGTATGGAGGTAAATTTACAGTTCAGAGCCTGTTTACCTGGTGTTACCACTATATGGTCACTTTTGGGGTAAACAGTCTACAGGCCTTGTAAATGGGTTTTCCCTTTTTTAACTTAAAGGTACTTATGGAGGTAATTACATCTCAGAGCCCGTGTAAAATGGTGTTACCACATTTTGGGGCCCGTAGGGGGAATATACGTCTGCAGGTGTGTCATGGTACTACACTATATGGTCCTGTATGGAGGTAAATTTTTTAAAAGTTGCAGAGTGTGTTAACGGTTTCTACATATATGGCACGTATGGGGATTAACTGGGACTGTGTACATTGGTTCTCCCCTATTTTGGGCATTTATGGGGGTTATACGTCTGCAGAGCCTGTGTAATGTGCTTCACTTTGGGGCACTGATGGAGGGGGAATATACAGTTGCGGCCTGTGTAAAACTTGTCTACCATATTTTTACTGTTGGAGGAAAATACGCTGTAGACCCTTTTGTTTCATGTCATACCTTTTGTTCATGTAAGGTTATAGTCTGCGAGCTTTTGTATGGTTATAATCTTAGGTACTGTAGGGGGTAATATAGTCTGCAGAGTGTGTAAAGTTCTACCAAATAATTTTGGGCCTGTTTTGGGGTAATATACAGTCCACAGAGCCCGTGTCACGATGCTTCCAAATATATGGGCACTGTTGGGGGTTTTATACGTCACAGAGCTGTGAATTTTCGGTGTACCCCTTTAGGGTCACTGTATGGAGGTAATTACAGTTTGGCCCTGTGTACCCTGGTGTTCCACTTATGGACACTGTATGGAGGGAATATACAGTTTCAGAGTGTGTAACTGTGTCTTCACTATATGGTACTGTATGGAGGTAATTTTTCAGTTGCAGGCCCGTGACATGATGTTTACACTATATGGTCACTGTATGGGGTAAATACGTTACAGAGCCGTGTCATGATGTCTACACTTTTTTGGTCACTTATGGAGGCAATTACAGTCTGAGATCCTTGTATATGGTTTCTACACCATATGGGCACTGTTGGAGGGAATTTAACGTTGCAGGCCTGTGTTATGGTGTTACCCTATATGGTCACTGCTGGAGGTGATTTAAAGTCTGTAGGCACCCGTGTAAATGGGAGTACCCTAAATTTTGGGCACTGTTGGAGGTATATGCAGTCTGAGAGCTGTGTACTGGTATATCAATTTCTTTTGGGTTTCCTGGGGCTTTTCTGGGAAAAAAATAAATCAGTTGCAGGCTGTGTAATGGTGTTACCATTTGTCAGTATATGGAGGTAATATTGGTAGTAGTGTTATGGTTTAGTTTTGAAAAAAATTTGCTTTTTTTTTGTGCGTTTTAGCTGGTGTGGTTTTATAAGGGGTCATGAAAATTAAAAGTTGGCAAGTATACAGAAGGTATACACATTATATGACAGGCTCTATGTGCTTTTTAAAAAGCGATCAAAAAGTTGCATGAATCCAAAAAGGTTCAGTAAAAAACTAAATTAGCCCCCAAAAAAAAAGCCCTTTAAATCACCAGATTAAAAAAAACCAAAAAGTTATTGGTCACAAAAAATTTCGCTGCAGCACACATTTAATAAATAGAGAATATCTTTTTTTTTTACAAAATCCCGAAATAAAATTAAAATTATTTTTTTGATATCACCGAAAAAAATTCAATTTTTTTATGAACAGTAAACCCCCAAAAATGGGGGTTCCCGTAAAATGGGGCAATTTTATTTTCTTTTTTTTCCTATTTCACCCAAAAAAGAATTTTTTTTGCAGTTTTCCAGTATATTCTATGGTACGGTCAATGACAACTTAAAAAAGTACCTCTTGTTCCAGAAAAAAAGCCCCATTGGTCTGGCTCTGGGAAAGCAGGGAGCAAAAAAAAATTTTTGGGTTTAGACAAAAAAATTTTAAAAGCGAAAAAATAGGCTTTGTTGGGTAATGGGGGTTTCCCAAAGTTTTGGGGGATGATGTTTGAAATTTTTAAACAAAAGGTTTAAATTTCCTTTTTTTTTTTTGGGTTTTTTTATATATATATTTAATTTTTTATATATATTATACAAATCCCGGCCATTTTTTTAGGTTTCACCATGCTTTGAAAAGGGTTGGGGCCCCCCTTTTTCCTTTAGAAATGCCCCAAAATTTTTGGGGCATTGGGTTTCCCCAAAAATTGTTGGGACGATGCTCATTTGGTACCAAGGGGCCCAAAAAGTGCCAAAAAAAATATTTTCCCCCCAAACCTTGGGCACCAACCCCCCACCAAACCTTTAACCCTTGTTTTCAAGGCAAGGGTGGATCCATTTTCATGTTGTTGACGCCAAAATTTTGACCCCACCCTCCCCAAAGTGCAGCAGAAATCGGGGATCCCTCAGAAAAGGGAAAAGTTTTTCCCCAAATTTTTAAATGTCCATTTTCGATGGCTTGGGCAAATTTTGGGGCCTTAAATTTTTCCCGTTCTTAGTGAAAAAAGTGGCACCCGGGGGTGGTTTTGTGCTGTAGCCCCTCTGCCCCCAAAGTTTGGGTATGTGCGTTCAGAGATGCCCCTTCTGCCCACCCTTTGGGTTTTAAAGGGTGGTATTTGGGGTCAAAAAGGGTTTCCCTTTTTTATCAGCTCGAACAGTTGCCATTTCCTTTGACCCCTGGCATCAACAAAGGTTTTCCCCCACGGACCTGCCCCTCACTGGAGTTTTTTCTTTTTTGGGCCCTTCTCGTAAACCCCAGAAAAGGTTTTGCGTTGAAATCCTGGAGATCAGCAGTTTTTGAAAATTTCTCGACCGCCCTTCTTGGGACCCAAAAAAATGCCCCGTTCAAAGGACCAAATCCTTTCTTTCCCATATGATGTCGGTTTGAAATGCGGAGTTTTTTGACCTTTTCTTCATGCCCAAATGCACTTAGTTTCCCCAAAGTGATTGGCCCGATTAAAAAATTAAGTGTTTAAAGAGCAGTTGGGGCAGGTTTTTACCCCAATTTAAAAATGGCCCGTGGTGTTTTTATAAATTATATTATATATTATTTTTTATATTTATACAAATTTTTTTATATATATATATATATTTTATATTTTTTATGTATGTAAAATTTTGTTTTGTAGAAAGCAATAAAAATGCTTAAAAATTAAAAAATTTCCTTATAATTTTGGTTTTCTCTGCCTTTAAACAAATTTTGGGGCCGGGCCATGTGATGAGATTTGTCCTTGGAAGTTTGGTTTAATTTGGGAAAAATCTGAGTTTTTGAAACAAATGTTTATTTTAAATTTTTAAATTTTACACCAAAAAACATTTTTGTTCTGTGTTTTAACCATGGAAAATTTTAAAGAAATAGCCCAAAAATATCAGGGAAAAGAAAATTTTGGGGCTTTCCCCAAAATTTTGTTTTCCTTGGGTGAATTTCCGATACGTGAAAGGGGCCCTTTTTTCATCTGTACAAACCCTTATAGAAAAATACTAAAAAAGATGGGGGAAGTCCCGCCATCAACCCCCTCAGGAAAGGGGAGGGGGTTTTTGTTGTCCGAGGGTGAATTTTGCTTGGGGCCGAATGTGATTATCAAACCCCCAAAAAAAATAAAAACCGTGAAGTGGTGGTGAAAATTGGGAAGATTGTGTCATTATCCACAGTTGGGAAAGAGTACTTTTTCCACAGGCTGAAGGGCCCCTCTTTAAAGGGGAAGGAAGGCCATTACTCCAAAAGAAAAATTAAAAAGCAGGGTGAATTTTTTCAAAAGAAAAGGAACAAAGCCCATATTTTTGGGAATGTTTCCCGTGGTCGATGAAATTTAAAAATTGGGAAATGTTTGGCATAATGACCATCGTTACGTCTGGGGAAAAAAGGGGGGCTTTGGGGGCCCAAGAAAACCCTTCCCAAATGTGAAAAACGAGGGGGGGGGCAGGTTTTGTTGGGGGTTTTTTTTTTGCTGCCCGGGGGGACTGGTGCACTTCACAAAAAAATGGCATCATGAGGAAAGGAAAATTTATAAATTTTTTTAAAACCCGGGAAAAACAACATTCAAGGGAAACAGCCGGAAGTTAAAGGGTGGGTGGAAATGGGTTTTTCCAAAAAAGGGCAATGAACCCCCCAAACTACTGCCAAATAGGTTTTAAAAATTTATTTAAAAAGAACCAAAATCCAAGGGTTTTTGGGGGGCCCCCTCACAAAGTTCCCATCCAAATTTTTTGGGGGAAAATTTTTGGGAAATCTGAAAAGGACGGTGGCGAGCAAAAGGGCCCCCCAAAAATGGGTCGTGAAACCAGTTCTTAAGGGGGGAAAGGGGGGCCCAAAAATTTCCCACCCAAATATTGTAGAAGCTTGTGGAAAGGGTCAAACATTTCACCCCGTCCTACAGTTTAAGAGCAATGTTCTCCCAAAATATAATGAAATATATGGAAACTTTTTTACTTTTTGAAAGTTTAAAAAAAATGCCCTTTTAAAAATTTTTTCCCCTTTTTTTTCTGGCATTTGGCAAAAAAGGAAAAAATTTTGGGGCCCCAATTGCCTTTGAACCGGGGGGGAAAGGTTTTTTTTTGATCTTAAGTCAGGAGGGGAGAAAAACCTGCAGGTTTGGGGCTTTTTTATAGAGGGGGGTGGGAAACTTCTGGGTTTTAAATTTTATATATTTTTTATTTTTTTATATATTTATCTTTATATTTTTATATTATATATAATTTTTTTTTTTTTGGGGGGGGTGTATACTGGATATGTCCATAAAATGATATTTGAAGTATTATGTTCTGTTTTTGCTGATCTGATCCCGCCTTTTTTAAAGGGCGCTTTCACCCCAGCGGGAGTTTTGGTTGCAGTTTTAACTGTGTTCCAATTAAACTGCCTTTATTTACCAGGGGAAGCTGCTTTTATTATCTAAAATCCCTTTGGAAAAATTTAGTTTAAACAATTTTTTGTGTTTTTTCAATAAGACTTCAAAAAATAGTAATTGGAGTTTTCTTACTTAAAACACCTTTTCTAAAAAATTTTTTACAACTGAAAGAAAATTGATGGTAAAAAAGGGAGTTTTAAAAAGGGGCCCCAGTTTAAAAAATGCACCAAATTCCCGCAGGGCTGTGTGAAAAATCCTTTCGTGCTTTTTTGTTGGTGTGCACCTGTTATGAAAAGGATGAAAAAGGGGGGGTTTTTGGGGCCGGGGTTGAAAGGGGGGGATTCATACAGAGCCAATTTTGCTGCAGAAATTTTTTCGAAAAATTTTGACGGGAAACGTTCACTAATCCAACCCTATTCCCGGGGAATAAAAAAGATCTTCCGTTTTCAGAAAAGTTTGCCTACGGAATCCCCCCTTTAAAATAAATTGGTTTTGGGGATTTCCCCAAAGTTTTGAATACCCAGAAACAGACGGTTTCTCCCCTTTCCCACATTTCAGCCTTTCGACTGCTTTTCATTGCATGCTCTCCCCGCATGTAAATAATTTTCATCATTCTTGGGCCCCTTTGCTAGAAGGAAAAAGAGGAAGTGTAAGACATGACGGTTCTCCTTTAAGAAATACAGAGCGCTGCGGTTAACCTCAACTGAAAACTTCAAAGAAAAGTTCCTTGGTCATCTCGGACTTTGATTGAAATAACCCTTTTCTAAGCGCGTGGGGTTGACAAAAGGCTTTTTTAAAAAAACCATGTTAGGAAAATTTATGATGGAAATGATAAATATCTTAGTCTGTAATTGACTCATTGCATTTATTTATTTTACAGAAAACAACGCAAGCAATTGAACCCAGAAGCTAAAAGGTGGAAGAGGGGCTCTCCCTGGTTACAAGGAATGTACACGATGGCATCAGAGAGAAGAACATGTATTACTTTTAGCTCCCACCAAATGTATATTTTGTAAAATCTCTAATAGTTAAGGGGTTGTTCCCACTATACACACTGATGGCATAATCAATAGGACATAGGATCAGTGTGTGGCAGGTCCCACCTCTAAGACCTGCACATATCTGGAGAGCGAGTCATGGAACCTATCTGTTTTGAACCGAAAGGTGGTCTGGACTCTTATTGATTTTAATGTGAGCTTTCCAAAAACCTCTTCTTCTAAAATAGAGAGGTTTCGGGGCTCGTTCTTGATATACAGTAGGTGTGGGTTCCAGACAGTGTTGGACTGGGATGCCTTAGGCCCACCAGTGAAGCAGATTCTTGGGGCCAACCAATGAAGCAGATTCTTGGGGCCAACCAATGGGCCTGATTCTTGAGGGTCCACCAATAAAACTGATTCTTGAGCTGCCACCAGCAGAGCTGAGTCTTGGGCTCCACCAGTGGAACTGATTCTTGGGCTCCCACCAGTGGAGCTGATTCTTTGGCTCCCACCAGTGTAGCTGATTCTTGGGGGCCACCAGTTGAGTTGATTCTTGAGGTACACCAGTGGGGTTGATTCTTGGGTCCACTAGTGCAGTTGATTCTTGAGGGCCACCATTGGAGTTGATTCTTGGGGCTCACCAGTGGGGTTGATTCTTGGGGCTCACCAGTGGAGATGATTCTTGGGGCCCACAAGTGCAGTTGGTTCTTTGCGCCCACCAGTGGAGCTGATTCTTGGGGCAACACCAATGAAGCTGGTCCTTTGTGTAGCAGTGTTATTTGGTAACTGTATGACTTTTATTTAGTAGTTTTATACGTAGCACACTGTGTTAAAGCTTTTTGTATTTTTTGGGCTTGGTTGACGGTGATGCACTGTGTCACATCGTGGTGCATTATGTTATGAGGGAGGGGAGAAATTTCTACTAGACGGGTATTTTTTGGAGCAATATAGTATGTTTATTTATACAAATCTATTTTTCATGCAAAAAAGAGGGATATTCAAAGAGCAAAGTGGGACAGAGGAACATGGGTTAAAAATAGCCACTGTCCCTCCAAAACAGTTCCAGTGACTTCTGCTGTTACCTGCTGCCACGCCAGAAAGAAACCTGCCTGTATGCTACTACCATCATCTGTTGCACCTGCCTGAGACCAGCCACCTCTGCTTGCTCCCAAAATTCTACGTCTGGCACCTTGGCTGTCACCGGCCAGTGGCCACGTCAGGGGTAGTGACCTGGGATTCCCCAGCAGCCAAGTCCAACCCGCAGTTGCGGCAGTCTCTGGCGTGGTCTGCACCATGCGGATACACCACCTGCATACACACATCCGTTACAATTTGGAAGTGAACAGCTATGGAAGTTGATGTAAGTAGAGGCATGTAACCACTGCAACCAATCATTGGTGATGTCCCTTTGAAAGTAGAAGGATGAAAACAGAAGAACAGAGATACTGGAAAAAAGACTGGGGGGAAGGAGAGTATAGCTTTTTTTGTTGTTCTTTTTAATTGGGCCTACGGAACATTACATATAGTAATTTTTGCTTGGAAGTGGATAATCCCTTTAAGACATCTATGCACTTTCGAGGTTTAATAGAATATCTAGTGATTGGTTGTAAAGTTGACTCCAAGTGAGGTTGCCTTCTGCTTGACCTATGGCACAGAAGTGGTCAACCCCTTTAAAAGCGACCAAAGGGTGGGCACTCAGAATAATAAATAGTTTTGTTTGGTGGACCCAATGCACTTTAATCCAGTAACAGTAGAAACGTATATAAAAAAAAATCCTTAGAGACAACCCCTTTAAGCACTAGACTCAAAAAAGGCCTCAAATAGCTCTGTAACCTAAGTCATAGAAATAAGTTTGCACAGACAGGAGGCAGAAATGAAGAAATTCTCTTGGTTTTTTAGGAGACAGTGATAGTTGGACACATTTTTTACAATATCCAAATCACTTAGAGAAATCCCCTATTAAAGGTCCAGAGGAATTTATAACTTTTCTGTGGCATGGACACAGCCGTACACTCATCCTGTCTAGTTTCATGGGAAATTAATTATCTGGTCAGCATGTTCTAGAGTTGGCGAATAATATGAGGACAAGATATATGTTTCTTGCATGGATTGTACTGGTGAGATTAAAAACCCCAGAGATTGGTTACTTGAAGGAGACACAAAAACTTACAGGAATGCAGACAGTCCATGAAACGTTGTCTGTCTGCTGCGTTCAGAGACGTGTGAGTCAATAGAGTCTAGACAAACAAACATGACACCAGAGAATTAAGATTGCAAGGAAACCAGCAGACGTAACATGGACAGCAGGCTTGTACCAACAGCCAGGACACTGGATCAACAGAGGCACGATAGACCTGTATCAGCAGGCAGGACACCAGGAGCAATGGAAGGACAGCAGACTTGTAACAAGATGCAGGACACTGGATCAACAGAGGCACGGCAGACCTGTATCAGCAGGTAGGATACCAGGAACAATGGAAGGACAACAGGCTTGTACCATAAACCAAGACACTGGATCAACAGAGGCACAGCAAAGAGGCAGGCCACCAGGAGCAATGGAAGTACAGCAGGCTTGTACCATAAACCAGGACACTGGATCAATGGAGGCACAGCAGACTTGTATCAGCAGGCAGGACACCAGGAACAATGGAAGGACAACAGGCTTGTATTAAGAGGCAGGACTCTGGATCAATGGAGGCACTGTAGACTTGTGTCAGCAGGCAGGACACCAGGAACAATGGAAGGACAGCAGGCTTGTAGAAAGAGGCAGGATACTGGATCAACTGAGGCACGGTAGACTTGTGTCAGCAGGCAGGACATCAGGAACAATGGAAGGACAGCAGGCTTGTACAAAGAGGCAGGATACTGGATCAACGGAGGCACGGTAGACTTATTTCAGAAGGTAGGATACCAGGAACAATGGAAGGACAACAAGCTTGTACCATAAACCAAGACACTGGATCAACAGAGGCACAGCAAAGAGGCAGGCCACCAGGAGCAATGGAAGGACAGCAGGCTTGTACCAAGAGGCAGGACACTGAATCAATGGAGGCATAGCAGATTTGTATCAGCAGACAGGCCACCAGAAACAATGGAAGCACAGCAGGCTTGTACCAACAGGCAGGGCACTGGATTAACAGAAGGACAGCAAGCAGGACACGTGGAACAACTAAAGGACAACAGGCTTGTATTAGCAGGCAGGACACAGGAACAATGGAGGTTCAGCAGACTTGAACCAGTAGACAGGTTGAGGTCAGAACCAGGAAAGGAAAAACAAAGGACTAGCGGTCACCAGAACACATGAACTCTGGAACAGGAACTTAGGAAGACAGGAACTAGGAACTCATAAGGCATGAGACATAGTGAAATGGACCCTAGCATGCACATCAGAAACTCAAGAACTGAGTGGAGGCAGTAGCTTGGTTTTAAATCCCAGCCAGACAAGATGATGGAGGACAGCTGTGAGAGTGCTGAGAGACAAGTCTTAACCGCTGCCATGCTGTAAGGCATGGAAAACACTAAGTAGATGCAATACAGTAGCCACCAGGGTCAAAAGGCATTTTGCAGGCTAAGCAGGAGCATGATGCCTTGCAGATCTTGACATATATCTTCTCTCTTCTATATTTACATGTTTTTATGATTAGGAGAAATGATACAGCCTTCAGAAGGGGTGTCAAACTTATTTGCACCCAGGGTCACATCACCAATATCTAAAGCACCTAACTACGGTAGCATCTTTCTCTATAAGGGTGGATAGACAATTGGGTCCCCCCAGGGCACCAGAGCTGTCACCTCCATGCCCATAATAGGCAAGCCCCGACATGTTCTCTTGGTCTTATATCAGATCACTCCTCGTTATAAATGGATTCTGATACTAGACTTACATTAGACAATGATTGTCATGACTAATTCTCTATAATTGCAGTGCAGACTGATGTGCAGCCCTGGATGACATGGAATCATACATTTAACTGATTTTTGGTTTCGAGGTTGTCACATGTCAACCACAAAATAATTTGCTGAATAGAAAAGTGTAAAAAGTAAACCTCATTCTATCATTTCCAGAATAAAAGCACAAGTTAGTCAAACTGTCTACAGGGTTTCTCGAGTCTTTGCATTAATATGAATAAATTACTGGTGGG
>JAODAL010064574.1:0-18654 GCA_025379985.1 Phyllomedusa bahiana
CAGCCAAAGAAAGGAGCATGGTCACAGCTGAGCGGGACGGACACTCCCTCACCAGAAATGCCTCACTTTTCAAAAAAAATCCCAGAAAAATGACTTAGGTAACTCTCTAAAGACTAAAGGGAAACTGGTGTTGAGAGGGGCAACTCTCACAGGAAAGTAGCCAGCCCATCGGTAAGCAGTGATCCTGGTCATTCTAGACAATATCCTACCAGAGAAAGAATAGCCCGTCTAGACTCTTTTTGGGAGCTTTAGCCAGGATCCTGGAACTTTGATCAGATTATATTCGTGATTGTGAACTGACTTTTCATGTTCATGTTTTCCTTGTGTTTGTTTTTGTTGTTGTTGTATTTCACCATAACTGTACAAATGTCAAATGGGGTTATGTATATATATTTAAAAAACAAAACAAAACAGGGGAGTGATGTAACATACAGTAAGTATTCCTGCCTCTTTAAGAGGAGAACACAGGAACCAGGAAGTGGAATTGCTTGCTAGAGGCTAGGGCTGTTGTGCTGTATATCACAATGTGGAGAGAGCAATAAAAGGCAGATGCTGTTGGATTTCATCCCTGACTTCTCTTACTTCATGAGGACCTTACAAATACCATGACCTTAAAATATTCCTACCACAGGGAAATCTGGATATCTAAAAGAAGACATATTCCCTAATGTCTAAGGAATGTATAACGTCTACTAATCATATGAAAGTGAGGACTTGATGAAGAATACTCCATATAATCACACAATGTTTTTGAAGCTCCTTCCAAGGTTCAGGGCCTTTCTCAGTGCAAACCCATTCCAGGGCTCCTCGCCTTTCACAAAGAATAAGGAACTCCTTGAGGCACCCGCTTGCTTCTCCAGGATCAGTTACATTGCCACACTGATGACTCTTTAACCCATGCCAGATTCAGGCTCAGGAGGCTTTACTTTGAGAGACTCAGAAAGCATTGGTACGAAGAAAAGCATTGGAGTGTACAAACAGACCTTATCAAAAGGGAGTACCTCTTTGGATATCTCTAGTAAATACTCTAGTAAGACTGTATGCAGTGGATAAACTGGTAGATACGGTTTAGCACCAAAAGTTGTTTTTTAATTTTTTTATCTTTTTCAGACATTGTCAACAGAAGCAGGGATTACATCCACACTCCTGTGCTGGTACTTGCAAAACCTTTAAGCTGTGCAAGAACTGTTAACCCCAATGGACAGGCACATTTGACAAGGGCATTGAGCTTAGAATGTCGGTTGACTATTGAATTATTGTTAGTATTATTGCCACATGAACTTCTGGTTCCCCTCTGGGAGTGTTAATCAAAATATTATCAAGACTAGTGAAGCTCTTCCCTAGTAGGAAGTTCTTCCTGCTCTCAGATTGGATGGCATCTATAAAAGAGAACAAAAAATTTGGAGCAAGGGCATATTTAAAGAGAATGTCTAGTCCCTCTCTGCTAGCTTGTGGTAGTCCATTAACTTATCTAGTTCTGATTCAGATAGCTTACTATGCTTAACCCCTTTAGGTCTAAGCCTGTTTAGGACTTAAGGACCGAGCCCTATTTTTCACATCTAAAGTGTCACTTTATCTTGGAATAACTTTTTAATGCTTTTACTTATCCATGTGATTTTGAGAATGTATTTTTTGTGCTTTAAGTTAGCAATTAAATTTGTTTGATACAATTCTTGTTTATTTGTTAAAAATAACAAAATGTTGTGAAAATTTGGAAAAATAAGCCATTTTCAAAGTTTAAAAATTTCTGCATGTAAGACAGTCATACCAAACAAAAAAGTAAATAATTAACATCTACAATAATCCTACTTTATGTTGGCATAATTTTTTAAATATCCTTTTATTTTCTCAGGGAATTAGGGGGCTTTTAAATATAGTAGCAAATTGTAATATTTTCAAGAAAATTTGCAACACAAATTTTTAAAGGTACTAGTCAAATTGTGACAGGGCTTTGAGGGGCCTTTATATTAGGCACCCCCCAAAAGTACTCCATTTAAGAAATTACACCCCTCAAGGTATTCAAAACAACACTTAGAAAGTTTGTTAACCCTTTAGGTGTTTCACGGAATTTAATTTTTTTGGCAGATTTTCAATTTTAATAAATTTTTTACTGGACCATGAAGAAACGCAAATCAATATTGATTCACCCGATTCTGCCGCTTTTAGAGATATATTTTAGTGGCCATAGTGTGCTCAACCACAAACCTCAGAGTAGGAGGAGCACCTACTGGGCCTTGCGGTCCCATTTGCATTAGGGTTTTCTTTAGTTGCTATTACAGGTTTGTGGACACCCTAAGGTGCTAAAACTTAAATTTAAAACACCCTAAAAATACCAAATTTTTGGAAAAAATTTACCCCTTTTAAAAGGAAAACCTTTCCAGGGGAATGTAGTGAAATTTTTAAACCCAAATTAAATTTTAGGTTTTTTCCAGGGTTTTTTTTTTTAGCCTTGGACCATAAAAAAAAAACAAATTTAAAATTTTTTTCCTTTTTTAATATACAGGGTTACCCACAAAATTTTTTTTTCCCAAAAGGGAATGTTGGTGAAAAAAAGAAACCTCAAATTTATTACCCAACTTGTTTCAGGGTTTGGAAAAAACCCCTATTTTGAAAGCTCATGGCGGGGGGGTTTTACAAGGCGGGGAACCCCTTTTTTGGAGTATGGAATGAAAGTTTTTTGGGGGAAACCCGGTCGTGAAAAAAATCCCCAAAGAAAAAAGGTTAAAACAAGTTCATATAAGGATGTATTTTTTTCTTAGCTTTGGACTATGAAATAAAAAAAAAAAACTCCCAGTTCGGGTCGTTTTTTTTTTTGGGGGGTTAAAATTTTTACAGTTTTCCGGGCCCGGGGGTTTATAATGACATGAAAATTTTTTAAAATGCGGGTTGGTATAATTAAAAGGGTTATCTTTTTTTGGTTTTTTTTATTACTTTTAAAACAATAAAAATTGCTATGAAAAAAAAATTATTTTTTAAAAGTCGTCATAGTTTTAAGGCCTTAACTTTTTTACCCCTAAAATAAGAATAAAGTTATTTTGGGTTTTTTTGGGTTTGGGGTTGAAAATTTTTGTTGCTACCACTTTGGGGTTCATATGATACTTTGATCGCATTTTATTAAGGTTTAAGTGAGGTAGGATGAACAAAATACAGCTATCCTGGTAGTGTTTTATATTTTTTACAGCGCTCAACATATAGTGTAAATGACATGTAAGCTTTACACTTCAAGTTGATACAATTTCAGCGATACTAAATTTAAATATTTCTTTATGTTTTATTGATTTTACACATTAAAAACATTTTTTTAGAAAAGAAAACATGTTTTTGCATCAGCATAGACTGAGAGCCATACCTTTTTTTTTTTTTCCCTTTTGAGGGCTTGTTTTTTTTCGGGGATGAGTTGACGTTTTTTACTGGTTTCCGTTTTGGAGGGGCCATGACTTTTTGGGTTGCCCTTTTAAATTGTGTTTGGGAGGCAGAAAAAAAGAAAAATGGCAATCTTTTGGGGGGGTTTTTTTTTTTCACCTTTACCAGAAGGATTCATAACCCTGTTAGTTTTTAAACCCGCAGGGGGGATACCCAATATAAATCTTTTTATGGGTTTTAGAAATTTAAAAAAAATGTTTTCTTGTGTAAAACAATGTTTATCAAATATGTGTTTTTTTTTTTTATTCATGTTTTTTCAGTAATAAGCATCTGGGTAAAGGGCGCTGTACATGATTTACTGTATTTTTTTATTTATTTTATGCTTTTTTTTTTTTTTTACTTGTCCCACTATGGGACTAAGCAAAGCAATCATTAGATCACTGGTATAATACATTACAGTACATGTTTGCAATATATTATACAACTGAAATTCATCCTGTCAAGCTACGCCTCTGGGTCATACGTCATAGACAACCCAGAGGCCATTGCTTGCCCCTGGTTGTCATGGCAACCATCGACACCCCACGATTGCATTGTGGGTGTGCTGGTGGAGGATAGAGGGAACTCCCTCCCTCTGTCAAACGCCTTAGATGCCGCGGTTAAACGACCGGAAACAGAGTTATCTCTGTTCCTGACCGTAATTGCAGGAGTCAAGCTGTGAATCACCACCGGTCTCCCGCAGTGATACTGCGGCCACAACTCCTGTGCTCAACCGATCACCATGACTTTTCTCTATATCATGGTGCATTAGCATGCACTGCACTGTGAGGTACAGAAAAAACATGCTGTGTTACGGGGTTAAGATTTCTTCTGTGGGAGATACCAACTGTGCAGGATGAGCTGAGGACAAAGCTGCTGGTACAGGGTTAAAGGGGCTTTCTCACTACAAAGATTTGCTTTCAATATAAGAGAACTGTTAAATGAAGACATTTTCTAAATATATTGGTCAGTAGATTTTAGAGTGCACAGAGGTTTCTATGATAACCTGCACACCAGAAAGACATTTGTCATCTGATTAGCTGAGAGCAGGAGTGATATCACCCCACGGATGGACTGAGCTCTGAGTGAACAAATTAGATTGAACAACATTAGCTTCAGCAAACAAAAGGTACATATGCTGTGAGGACTGAGAAGCATAAATTTATCTGTAAGGCTTTGTTTACACTGCATCGGACAAAAAATAGCCCAAAAGCGGTCATTTTTTTCGGATGCAGGACCGTGGTTTTTGTCACGCTTTGTACAAAAAACACGGTCGCTTCTCATTTTTTTTCCGTCACCCATACAATTGTTTTGATGGGAGATGCCAAGAAAAACAAAAAACCCCGGTTTTAAAAACATTTTGAAAAAGCCGGGCAGAAGTCGAGCAGAAAAAAAGATAAACTGTGGGGGCAGGAAAATCGTTTTTCTTCGGCATTTTAAAAAACTAAAAGCGTGAAGATACAATCAAAACCCTGTGCAGTGGAAAATACCCTTTTTTGGGGTAGGTAAAAATTCCGCTCTATCAGAAAAAACGGTTGAGTTATGAATAAAAATACGTCTGGAGAACCACCCACAGCCTGGGAAACAGAGTGAGTGAAAAACTTCCGTAAAGCCAGTGAAACAACAGCGGGAAAAAACCCTTTTAAATTGGGTCTCTATGTACATAAACTGCAGAAGCACAGCACATGAGCACATGTCCAAACAGTGTTTCCCTTTTGTTTTCGCCTTTTCCCCCCATGCCACAGCACCCATATTGCATGCTGTAATGTAAAAACACAGCCAGAGCCCCAGTCTCAGTGATACAGATCGACAGGCTCCCTCCTGCACTGTGGACTCTCCCAGCTCAAGCAGGAAGTTTCACAGAGCTTTCAACATAGTGATCCATTAAGCTGTCAGGAGCCGACTTGGCCCAGATTCAGTCCTCTCATTTCTTATAGTGCTCTGGAAAAATGGGCGCTCTGATTGGTTGCCATAGGCAACAAAGTGAGTTTTAGACCTATACAGTTTTCATACATGTGGCCCTATGCGTCTGTTTTATATATAATAAAAATATATAAACGGTTAGAGTTTCAAACCCCAAGAGAAGCACTCCAAAATCCTATCAATTGATATATATTCATTGGAATTAGTGGAACCTGCCTAATTGGCTTTATCAAACAAGTTTTTCTCGTAGGATTTTTTTTAATCTTCCTCGCAAACGTCTTTTTCAGCATGTATACTGTACAACAAGGTCACCACATTCCAGACATATAATTAAAGCTGCATATGATTGCATATGCATAGGGCTACCCTATGAAGAAGGTTACAAGATCATCAGTGTGCAAAAAATCAATGAAACACAGCTGTGAGCCATACCCCCAAGAGAGATACTTCGAAATTCCCCGGGGTTAAAGTAAATTGTATCTGGGGGAAACTCATTTTGAAATGCAATTTCTCTGTTTTATAAAAGAATGACACTTTCCCCTCTTAGCTTAAGGTATGTTTATGAGCCTGTGTTTGATTATTTCTTTGCATTTTTCTTTCCTGATAATACATTTACCATTGTAACTGGTCGTAATAGCACAGAACATGAAATGCTTGGGTTATATAAGCGATATTTTATAGCTTTTGTCTGCAGAGATATTACAAAAGCCACTATATCTGAATGCAAACATTAAAACAGGGCCTCTTTCCTATTATTTGGCAATTATTATTATTTTTACGGGTTCTTTTTAAACCCTGGAAAAAAATTGGAATTACCTAAGGGTTTATTAATTTAAAATTGGCCTTATATTGTACATGGGTCAAAATTGTCAATAAGCGGGGCCAACTCAAGTGGATAGGGTCAAAAATGTTCTGTGACATTTTACCTTTCGCCGGGGTTGGCATTGCTTGGCCTTAACATTTTCTCCCTAGTGTGTCAGAGAAACAAAAAGAATGCTAATGGAGAGAAACTAGCCAAAGTGGTTAGGTTATGACAAGAAAGATATGGCACATTCACAACACCAGAATGGATTTCCCCCTTTTTCCCCAAACCCCCCGTAAGGAAAAAGGCTAAAAAGAACAAATTTGTTTCAGCATTATGCTTAATACAACAGAACAAAGCTTATTACATAATATCACCCAAGACCTAAACTCATAACATCTGGTGTGCGCTGTACATACAGATCGGCATCGCAGGGGGCATGACGTGCGGCTGCACTCCCCCTGCGAAGCTGTGTCAGTCAGCCGGGAGATGTCCGGAGCGGGACGGGTTACTGGAAGCCTGGTGAGGTAAGTGGCTTTTATTATTTTCTTTTTATTAGCTATAGGGAGGGATGTTTGGGAACGGGCAATACCTGGCTACAAGGGGGGGTTACCTTTCTACAATGGGGGATCTACCTGGTACAATGGGGGCCTACCTGGTTTCAATGGGGGTCTACCTGGCTACAATAGGGGCTCACCGGGTACAAAGGGGGCATACCTGGCTAAAATGGGGGTCTACCTGGTAAATGGGGGCTCTATTGGCTACAAAGGGGGCTCTACCTGGGTAAAGGGGGTCTACTGGTAAAAGGGGCTCTACCTGGCTGTAAGGGGGGCACTACCCGGCTACAAGGGGTATTAACTGGGTACAAGGGGATCTACTGCTACAAGGGGGATTACTTTCTACAAAGGGGCTATACTGGCTAGAGGGGGGAAATTTCCTGGTTTCTTCAAAAACCGTTTTGCAGTTAGGTGGGTGGGGGTGTGGCTTTTTTTTAAAAGGGGGGTGACACACCAAAAGATGGGGTGCCGCCCCTTAAATCTTGCTTTTCCACTTTTAAAAGTTGGCAAATATGTTAAAAGGGAAACCCGTCACATAGATTTTGCCCCCCCCTTTCTGAGGCAGCACAAGCTAGTGTAGACCCGCTGTTTCCAGCCGGGGGGTTTTATTTTCTAAAATGCTGTAGCTTTTGAGTATTTTGGGGGGACATGTTGAAAAATGTCTTTTCTAAGGCTTTTCTTTTGCCATAGCAAACAAACAGGGTTCCCCCCTTCATTTCTTAGAACTATTTTAAATGAAAGGGGGAACGTGATTTGTTCTATGGACAACAAAAAACAGTCTTGACCAAGACAGTTTTTAGAATGTCTCCCTTAATTTCTCAAATCTGCAGTTTTCAGCCAGAAAAGAGTCATGAAAAGGGTCATTTTAGGCCAGCCCCACCCCCCTTAACTGATAACTCTAGCACTTTGAATAGGTAGAAACATGTGAATAACTGCCAGGTGGCGGGCTGCCCTTTTGGGGGGTGGGGCTAACACCTGTCATGATAAGATTTGAGCATTAAATGCTCTAAAACTACAGAAACTTACAGAATAAGGGACACAGCACTGGAAAAAAGAGGTCTAACCCCGCTTGCACTGTCCCCAGCAAGGGGGGGGGGCATAACCTGACAGGTTCCCTTTAAATGCAGCATAAAAAAACCCAATAACTAAATACAGCAAAAGAAAAGAGCTTTAAATAAATTTAAAATAGATCTAAGCAATTTACATATACAGTACCACAACTAATTTCAGTACCACACAGCATTCAACCAAACTCATAACATACATACAGAATCAGGACCTTGGTAATAATATAAATATAGTTCCAGAACCAAGCTTATAACATGAATGCAGTCCCAGAACAAGCTCATAAGATGAATTATCTAACCCAAATTGCCCAAAGGCAACAAAAGCCAAACTAGCACCAAGATATTTCCCTAAAATATGTATTAAAAATACTCAGGGAATACTTGGGTGTTTCACAGTTATTCACAAAACAATATCATCTATATATTTAGTTAGTTTTGGGTTACCCCTTTTTTAAATTTAAATTTAGACTTACTTAGTGGAGATTTAGAAAAAACCATTTTTAAAAGGGGGTTTTGCACGAAAGTAATGTTGGTGGGGGTCCTCCAAAATGGGTATTTAAAAATTTTTCTAAATATATGTGATTACAAAAAGTGAAGACTGTGGGCTACAGCATTTTTCAACCCCCTTAGTTTCCTGTAAACTTGCATTGACACGCCGAGGGCTGACGGCTGAGCTTTCGTGAAAAACTTTTATCTGATGCAGGGAAAAATGAATGAGCTTCAAGAGGTGGGGAGAAAGTGCAGTGTTGAGCCCGTGTCTGTGTTGCTGTGTCTGCCTGTTGTAATGTTATTATTTTTGTTAAATTTTGAGAAGTCCCTTATTCCTCACTCTTGTCACCCCTCCCTCTCACCCCTGCATTTCAGACTCAGCTTTATTTGTTTACATTCTCCCTGTGCTGATAAGGAGGTAAGGAACTCGAGTCCTGGCGAATCCCCTTTAAGCACACTGATATTGGAATTAAAATAAAATGAATAGAGGACCCCGCCACCCAACATCTTCAGTGTTTGACATTTCAGTCTTTTAGGATCTCCTCCAACATTCTCCTGTCATTATGCGACACTCTGTGCCAATGATTGCTCTCAAAATCGGTTAATTCAGCCATAATTCAACCTTTCCACATTTGTCATCATCACTTTTACCAAGTCAGCAGTGTTTCTGCATGCACGCTTAGAAAAGGACCTGTGGCCATTTCTGATAGGTATCTTTTAATAAATGTTTCTTCATGAAATAACTATTCTGGAGCATCTTCTCCTATAACTTTTTGTTGTGCTTTTCGTCTTTCATTTAATCTACAAACATATTACTGAATCAGTCACATGGGTGTTACCATGGGACATGCTTGAAAATTGGGATTATAACACCCATCTGACTGATTCAGTAATGCATGTTTTGAAGGAATAACGGAAGAACAGTACAACACAGAGTTATAAGAGAAGATGCTCTATTGAAATTATTATTTCACAGGTAACACAAGTCTTTACTAAAACAGACATGTCAGGGGATATCACAGCATCTCTTTAAGTCCTTGTTTAAAGTCTTCAAGCCATGCATGTGTGCACAGTTAGACTAAGCTTTCAATTGTAAAGGGGTCCTACATCCAAACTTAATTCATACATATGGCAAGTTATCATTACTTATCATTATCCTGTTTCTCTGCTCCTTTATGAAATATGATATCACTGTCTGCTGTATTTATTTCTATCGTCCTCTCCATTCATGCTCCACTTAGAAACATTTGAAAAAATAAATGTAGCAAAGTTTATTTGGCAGTGATACATTACTGCAGACTAATCTGACATCCCAGCAAATGTAATAGATGTCTAGAAGTGCCGTATTTTTCGGACTATAAGACGCACTTTTTTTCCCCAAAATTTTTTGGGGAAATGAGGGTGTGTCTTATAGTCCGAATGCGCTCTCTCAGACCGTCAGGAAGGAGGGAGGAGCAATGCTGTGGGAAGCTGCTGGCGGTGTTTAAGGGGTTAAACCCCATTGCCAGCTTCCCACTGCATCGCTCCTCTCCAGGCTTCTACTGGCCTGAGAAAGTGATGTACAGTGGCGGCATGTGGCTGACCAGTACAGTCGGCAGCCGTCGCTAACAGCAGGGATGGAGCCGACTCTGTCCCTACTGTCAACACATTAGATGCTGCGCACTGCTCCTCAGTCTGACCACCCCTCTGCAATGTATACAAGAGGGGGGGATCGGTTGCCATGGCAGCAGGAAGCCTCATGGAAGCTTCCACATCTGCCATCTATGTACACCTGTTACACCTTGTCTATGGCACGATGTAATAGGTAATGGATAAACTAAAATCCTATGTACAGCAATACAATAGTACTGCTGTATATAGGACAAGGCATTCTGCCCCCTAGTGGTCAAGTACCCTAATGGGATTAAGTATTAAAGTAAAAAAATAAAAGTAAAAAAAAAAATTGAATTTAAATCTTTCAATTTTTGCCATTTTACAAATAAAAAAAAAATAAAAGTTCAACATAATTGTTATCGCCACGTCTGTAAAAGTCCGATCTATAACATCATTTATCCCGCATGCTGTACAGCATAGAAGAAAACAAATTTCAAATGCCAACATTTCATATCCCCAAAAATTGGAATAAAAAGTGATCAAAAAGTCACATATATCCCAAGAAAAACTTCAGCCCGGACTTTTTGCTTCAAATTCTTTTTTTCCTATTTTCCTCTTCTAAAACCTACGTGCGTCTTATGGTCCGAAAAATACGGTATGCTACATTCATTCTATATGTGTACTTAATCAAATAATATGCAATCATGAAATGAGACATATCATTTAATGTTTTAGCCACAAATATATTAGCTATTGTGAAATCATGGATTATATGATTTATAATCAACTCACTGACTATTACTCTAGGAGCATCACATAGAGATTACATACCACTGTCCATTACTACTTCATTTTAGCTCATGTTTAATTTATTCTGTCAATTCATTTATAATCCATTAATTTTTTCATATATTAGAGCATGATCTGTTTAATTCACCACTTCAATCAATACTTCTCTATTTCTGTTATGTTAATAGTGTTAATAACGGACTTGACCCAATATTTGATTACAGATTTCTCTTTTGAGGCTCTGTAGTACTAGTACTCACTCTTCATATCTTGAGCTATAAACTCACTGCATACATATAAAATAGCAATGACCTGAATATCTAGTCTATAGCATCAGATCCCCTCCTGTGAAACAAATCAAATGATAGTTATAAAAGAAAACCCTTTGATTTAGTTTGGGAATCTAATGTGCTTCTTCCTGCAAAAAGATTTTATGCAAATTTACTTTTTTAAGCCAAATTTTAGCTGATAGGTTAACCAACATTTAAAGGGGTGTTTCCATCAGCGTTTTTCGGTGAGGCAAGTCAGCCTGTAGCTTGCTACACGCCGACTGTCTCAGACTGTGGGGAGGGCAGTGCTTGCGCCCATCCTTTCCATGAAAGCTTATGGGAGGTATCAAAATATCCGTAGTGTGCTGGGCTATATTCTGAACTCCCATAGAAATTAATGGAGAAGACAGGTGCAAGCACTGTCCTCACCATTCCCTGAGGCGGTTAGGGCGTAGTGAGCTGAAATGCTTACCCATACATCCTTGAAATGGCTATACACACATTGCTTTACTTTGGCAAGTATTAAATTGCCAGATGTAATAAATCTTGCCATTCAAAGGATATGTGAATGTTTTTGTTTAAGACACATACTTACAGAAAGAACCATACTCACATGGATAAATGCCCTGCATATTGGGTCCAAGGAAAGGTCATTTGGCTAAAATGTTATTGCAAGAAGAAACATCCTGAATTTACAAACTGATCTTTTTGAACCCATTAGGTTATGCACTGATGTACATGAAGACTAATGGATTATAAATAAATTGATAGATTATTTAAACATCAGCTGCATAGTAATGTGTAAACTGTACACTATGCTCCTGGAATAACAAACAGTAAGCAAGCTGGTTAAAAATCGTTTAATTCATGTTTCCACAATCGTTGAATATTTACCTGATGCCGACCACCCATAGACTTTATTATCGTCCCTGCTCTAACGATCGCTGTATAAACAGTGCCTCCCAGCTTCCTGACCCCAACAGTCATGTGATGGCCACTAGATTGCCAGGGCTCGCTAACTGCAGATGTTACTGGATCTTATCAGACCCACATCATCTCAGCAGTTAGTTCAGGGGACTGTATTTCCTCTGTAACTGGGACTAACATAATATATATACTGGAAATCAGCGAAAAGAAAAAAAGTTATGTAAAAAAACAAACACATAAAAAAATAATAAGAATAAGAAAAAAGACAGCTCAAACCACAACTTTTAGCCCCGCCCCGATGACCCTAAAAATATTATCTATATGAAGGCATTTGTCACAGAAAGATGACATAATTCCAAACCTTATTTTAATGAAACTTTAAAAATAAATAGAAAATGTGAAAATGTAAAACTTTTTTTACCATTATCTCTCATGTTTATATATATTTTTTTAAAAGATAAAAATAAAGTCTTACACATTACGGAATAAAGGCAAAAAAAAATTTAGCGAGAAAAACCGAATGGGGGAAGGTTATAGCTTTTAAAGCCTGATGAAAAACCTCGGGTTCTGGATAAAAAAATTAAAAGTTTGTCTTACTCTATGACTGTATGTGTTGGAGTAAAAGGTTAATAGCCTACGTGTAGGGTCCCTAAGTCTACATGTCTTTTGAGAACAGTCACTTGTTTTTCAACTCAAACCCAAGGCCTAGGCCTGGAAGGGAGTATGGGGGAGTCACCTGTAATTTACAACCAAATGGGATAGGGATAAGAAAATTGTGAGGCATATATATCCTGGTCTGTAGAAAATCCCATGATATTATTGTGCTTATATCAAATTACTGTATTGCCTACAGAATTGTGGTATACACCTATTGCTGTGTGTGTTTCTGCATTCTCATAGCCAGCCGATCTATCTAACCAGCAACTCCAACATTTTGGCGACGGCTCAGCAAAATCCAAATTCCCTAACGCCTCTACCGGACTGAACTTCTTATCTGCAGTAAGGGAATGTTAATTCCAGGTAAGTGAACTTTTTGGCTTGCTACTTTCCCCATCTGAGAGAAAAGTTCCTTGTCAGTCTGGGGGAGAAATAACAAGAATTAAGGTAGATCATTTTTGTTCATCTTTGCTCTCTATACGTTGGTCAAATAACTCTGCCTTTTGGATAGAAAAGGCGTATATATAAGTGAGTGGCACTAAAAGGGTAAAGCGTTGTCATGACTTAATACTATCAAAGAGACTACCTCTCTGTATGCACCTGGCCTTAGTTGCCTTCCAAGAGGTGGCCCACTGGATTGTAGAGAGTGCAGACAAAAAATTACATGGTGGCTGAATACTGGCGGGGTAAAAGCCACCTTCAAATTGGGCTTGTTTCTTCTACAGTTCTCAGTTTATACCTAGGTCTTATATCGGGTGCATTGTTTAAAAATTCATCTTGAAACTTTAATGTAAGTCAAAAAAAATGCCAAGGGGGAGAGGACTTCTAAACATATTTGTAATAATCTACCTGTGCTATCAGCAATATAAATGGGTTAAATTAGCAGAAAGAATAGCATTAAGCCTTATCAGTCCCCAAGTGATAAGCGCTAACTGCTAGTCAGAGATTACTAATTATTGACAGAAAATTAATAAAATAGAATAAAAGCAGTCAGTGAATAAGGATTATTAGCAGGAGGCTAAGCCAATGATATAGGAATAAAATAGTATATAGCATATAGTATAACCAGATTACCAGATTAACAGTGCTAGGTTTTTAAGATTAATTGGGTATGTCAGTGTGAAGAAAGAAGGGAAGTGTCAGAACGTCATTATTGTCCCAGGTGTGGAGAAAAATAACCATTTTAAAACCCCGGTTATGATTAAAATTTAGGCCCCCCCAAAAAATTCCTTCTTTGAGCACTTCCCCGATTGAACTGTCTGCCACAGTTTTCCCAGTAATGAGACAGAACAATCAAGTGGGGGGGAATAGATGGACAACAAACTGTAGATGTTACCACCTGGTATAAACTGTGGAGCCAATTTGAACAGTAAGCTATGGCAAGTAGCTTACCTGACCCATATAAAAATCCAAAGGGGTTCTGCAAAGTCTTAGAGTGAATTGCAACCAATTATGAAGCCACATGGCGTGATTAAGCATCACTGTGTGGAATAGCACCAGGACCCTCCTTTGTAGTCAAAGTAATTAGATCTTAAAATTAATAATGCCCAATCCTCAGCACCCCAAAATCAGAAGACTAAACAGTCCAGAGATCATAGAAAAGCTTCAAACATTAAGACAGAAAATAGCTGGTAAATTATCAGTTGGATTTCCTGCGGCTTTCCAGGGTCTAGATGAACTGGTAGATAATTATCACACGCGCTGTACTGCTATTTTCACAGATCAAGGTTTTGACCTGAACACAGAGAGAGATGCCTTATTTTAGGAATTTTTTAGAATGGTTTAAGAGAACATCTTAGCAATAAGTTTATGGAAGTACACTCTGAATGTATTATACTGTACTCCTATAAAACATAAACTAACCGTAGTGAGAGGTATTGGAGCAAATAAATAAGACAAAACAGAAAATGGAGAAACAATCTACTATACCTGTAATGCTTTCTGTTTCTGCAGCCCCAAAAGGTTACAGCTAATGCAGAAATAGGCACTCCCAAGCCAAAACAGAATCCAATGAAAATAAATATGGAGGAATATAGGAAGAAGGGACTTTTTTTTTGGGTTTGGGGGATAGAGGGGGACTTTCTTCAATATGGCGGTTCAAACAACAGTGCACTCAAATGGTTGAGTGGTTTCTTTGGCCCACCAGGGGGGAAAGTGGTTTTCAAGGGACCCCCCCCAAACCTACTGAAAAATTATTGTAAATCCTTCCTATACTTTTCCCTTCTTTTTTCCCTCTGCTTTTCCCCCTCCGGGGAAAAATGTAATCCCAATTTAAAAAAAACAATTTCCATGTTGACATTCCCCCTTTTTCCCTTTTGGGCCTATTTTGAGCCTGAAAACCCCCCTTATGGGTGCCAAATTCCTATACTTTGCAGAACCAGATTCCTCCCAAGTGCTACATATTTTACAGTCCTAGACCTTGAAAATGCTTTCTTTTCTGTGCAAGTGGACAAAGAGAGCCAGCCCATATTGGCATTCACACATGAGAAAAAAACAATATTGCGGGAAACTTAAATTACCACAAGGTTGTGGCAACTACTTTTAAAAATCCGGGAAGAAAATTTTTCATATTGTATTGTTTTGGGCCCACCAAAAAACAAAGAGACTCAATTGCTTCAGTTTGTAGATGACAATTTTGTTTTTTGAAACCCCCAGACAAGTTTAAAATTTTTTTGAGGATCAATCCTCTTCCTCTTTTTTAGTAAAAAGAAGGTGCAAAATTTTCTAAAGAAAAAACTGCAAGTAGCCAAGACAAGAGTGGCATTTCTGGTCCTTTGTAATGCACAGCATGCCAAACACATCAGCCCACAACATAAGGACGCTTTAGCTCAAATCAAAAAACTAAACCAAAAAATTGGGGGAGGTTAAGAACTTTTTTTGGGTTTGGGTTTTGAGCTATTGCAGAGAATGGACCCCTTCTGTATCGTCCTTAATGCAGCCACTTTTTGATATTTTAGCAGATTAAGTAAGGGACAACCTTTCTTTTTAACCACAGAAGCAGAAGAGAGTTTTAAAGACCTTAAGTCAACCATTCTCTCAGTACCGGCATTGGAGATCCCTAACTATGAAATGCCTTTTTCCCCCATTTTTTTGCCCAATGGGGTTAAATTGGGCATTTTAAGCAAAGGGGGTACTGCCCCAAATTTTTACATGGGGGAAAAAACACCACCCCTGTAGGATATTCCAGGGTGGGGAACGCCCGGGGTAGGCAGAGGTATGCGTTTTCGCCTGGGGCGCCTCCCCCTTGCCTTCCCTAAGGGGGCAGACGGGGGCCCCCGCTCCCCCCGGGGTCCGGCAGCCCCCAGGGGGCCCTGGAGACCCGACGGGCCCTCCCGCCCCTTCCACTGTAAGGGCGCCCTGCTGGACCCCCATACAGCTGAGGGCTTCGCTCGGAGCAGAGGGGGCAAAGCGCTCCCTGTTCCGCGACGTGTCGAACGGGGCTCCCCCATACCCGCTGGGGCCCCGGGCCACCGGCCCCCGGTGACGGGGTCAGGCTGGGCAGCGCCCGCGAGAAGTGATGCCCCATCCAAACGCCCCCTCCCCCAGACGAAGGGGGCCCGTCCGGGCAGTGCCCCCTGAGGACAACCAGAGAAGCGTTCCCGGGCTGGAAAAAGAGAGGCCGCGGCCCGTGAAGCAGGGTAAGGTGAGTTTGCCTAAATTTCCCTGCCTAAAGTGCCCCCTTAAATACCTCCCTCCAGAGTACCCCTATTTTTGGGCCCTCCCTCAGTGACCCCTATTTTTCCCCGCCTGCCGGGGATTTTGCCCCTATATATCCCTGCCTCAGAAACCCCCTATATATTCTCCCCTGGGGGGTGCCCCCCCTATATTTTGCCTGCCTGTTTTGCCCCCTATATAGCCTGCCCCCTTTCCCCCCTAAATGTTTTGGCCCTTTGTGCCCCCTATATCCCTTTGCCTTTTGTCCCCCCTAAAATATGCCTGCCCGGGCCCCCCAATATCCCTGTCTGTTTTCCCCCACTATAAAAAATATATCCACCTCTTTGCCCCTATATCCCCTTGTCTGGGGTGCCCACTATATCAAATATATGCCTGCCTCTTTCCCCCTTTATATACCTGTCTGGGTGCCCCCTATGCTTATTTATACCTCCCTGTGTGCCACATATACCTGCCTGGGGTTTTCCCTTTAAATTTTAACCTCCCTTTGGGTGCCCCTTTTTTTCCCCTCCCTGTGTTTTCCCCTTTAAAATTATTAATCCCCCTGCCTGAGTGCCCCTATTTATACCTCCCTTTTAAAAAAGAGTGGTCCTTTAATACCCTCCCTTTGAGTCCCCCTTTCCTTTATCTATATACCTGCCTGGGGTTTTCCCCCTATTCTTTTATCCCTTTGCCTGATTTTGCCCCTTTATTTTTATAGTGTTTGGTTTAAGGGGTAGCAATATCAAAATTTTCCCTGTTGCCCCTTGGGGGGAATATTATTTTACCTCCCCTTTTTTTGAGGGGCCCATTTTTATCCCTGCCCTAACTGCAGGGATTTAAATATAGTTTTCCTATTTGGGGGACTTTTTTGGGGGACTTATATACCTGTCTAACGGGGGATTAAATACCTGTCAAACTGAGGGGATTATATCCCTGTTTTAATAAAAGGGCCCTTATATACCTTATAAGTAAGGAGTTTCGGGAAAAATGTGAGGATTCTAAGATATTTTGTGCCCAAATATGCGGGGAGAGTTTTGGGCCCGGGGAGCAATCAGAGGAAGTTGTGAACCGGAAAAAGGAAAAAAAGAAAGGGGGGAAAGTGAACGCCCCTAAATCAAAAAAGGGACGTCTCCTTTTGAGTCCTTAAATGAAAAGGCACCCCGGTAACCCATTACATTTTTTAAAGAGCTTCACATACAACTAGAAACTACCACTATAAGGGTCACTGTAGGGGGGGGTAATATATGTCTGAAGACCCTGTGTAAAGCGGGATTTTGGGGGGTTTACTTTTTGCTCGGGGTTTCGGGGCCGGGTTTAATTTGACCCCTTTAGTAATAGTTTTGGGTTTTGGGTTTTTTAGGGTGTTTTTAGAAAACAATGAATTTGTTGGTAGATTTGCCCCATGTATCGGTTTATTATTTATTTACTTTTTATTTGGGGGTTTATCACCTGTCATATGTGGGTGAGCCCTTTTGAAAAAGCAGATTTGTCAGCTTTGATTTTCATTTTTTCAGTGCTGTGAGGAGATGGAAAAGGGGTTATGAGGGATACGCAGAAAATTAGTGAAGGAACAGAAGTTCTTTTTATGTAAAAAATACATCCGCAGTTCACAATGTGGCGGGGAAAAAATTCCGTTAGGGACCCCCAGCAACGCCCCCTTGGGGGGCGGTTTTGACTGATAAAAGTTTCTAAGTGGGGAGAGAGTTAAAATGGTGCAGGGGAAAAGGGGCGGGGGCAGGGGGGGGGGAGAGTAAATGGTGCAGGGGGGAGGGGTAAAACTGGGGCAGGGGAAGGGGGAAAGGTGCCCGGGAGGAAAGGGGGGGCCCTGGGTGCAAGGGGGGGGGGGGCCCCAGGGGGGGCCTGGGCCGGGGGGAGGGGGCCGGGGGGGGGGAGGGAAATTGGGGGGGGGTTTTTCAAAATTTTTTGGGGGAGCGCCATTGGCCCGTAAATTTTCCCCAGGGCACCAAAAAAGCCTTGTCCCGGGCCCCGGAAATTACTCAGCCGATAAAATTTCTGTTTAAAAAAGGGGCCCCCTCCTGGTTTTTTAAGATAAAATGTAGTGCCCCCATGCCAATATTCAAAGTTTTCATATTTCATTTGTTTGTAAGGCAAAAAAAGGGCAAGTGTCCAATTTTTAGTTCAGGGCCCGTTGTGTAGGTGTTTTTATCCGAGGAAGGGAAAAACCCCCCAAAAGGTTTTAAGCCAATTTTTCCTCATTTTAGGGAAAAAATTCCCTTTCCGGGCTCCAATTGGGAATCGAAAAATCCCCTGGATCAATGAAACCCCCCTTCCCGAATCCTAGTCCCCTTTAATTGTTTATTATTAAACCCCCAGAAATGCATTTCCCAAACCCTTTTTTTTAAATTGGGTTTTTGGAAATTTTACCTTTACCAAATCCCCTGAGAGAATTCCCAAAAATTTAAAAAACCTCTTTCAGGGAAAGAATACCCTTTCCATTTTTATGTTGAAACTTTGTTTTAAGGTTTAAAAAAAGCCCCCTTTTGGGGTTTTCAAAGGGGGTTTTT
>JAODAL010064575.1:0-18654 GCA_025379985.1 Phyllomedusa bahiana
TTTTTTTTTTTTTTTTTTTTTTTTTTTTTTTTTTTTTTTTTTTTTTTTTTTTTTTTTTTTTTTTTTTTTGCTTTTTTTTTTCCTTTTCTATGTTTTTTTTTTTTTTGTTTTTTTTTTTTTTTTTTTTTTTTTTTTTTTTTTTTTTTTTTTTTTTTTTTTTTTTTTTTATGTTTTTTTTTTTTGTTTTTTTTTTTTTTTTTTATTTTTGTTTTTTTTTTTTTTTTTTTTTTTTTTTTTTTTTTTTTTTTTTTGTGCTTTTTGGTGTTTTTTTGGGGGGGGGGGGGGGGGTTGGGGGTGGGGGGGGGGGGGGGGGGGGGGGGGGGGGGGGGGGGGGGGGGGGGGGGAGGGTGGGGCGGAGTGGGGGGGGGTGGGGGGGGAGGGGGTGGGGGGGGGGGGTGTTGGGAGGGGGGGGGGCGGGGGGGGTTGGGTGGGGGGGGGGGGGGGGGGGGGGTGGGGGGGGGGGGGGGGGGGGGGGGGGGGGGGGGGGGGGGGAATGGGTTCTATGGGGGGTCTCTTGTGTGATTCCTATTTGGGGGTCTCTTGTAGGTTTTTCCATTGGGGGGCTCTATGTATTGTCCTATTGGGGGTCTCTGTAGTGATGTCCTATTGGGGGGTCTCTATGTATAAGTCCCATTGGGGGTCTCTTGTAGGATTCCCATTGGGGGTCCTTTGTAGTGATATCCCATTGGGGGTCTTTGAGTGATTCCTATTGGGGGGGCTCTTTTGTGATTCCCATTGGGGGGGTCCTATGTAGGTGTTCCTATGGGGGTCTCTGTGTAGTGATTTCCTATTGGGGGGCTCTTGTTGGGTTCCTATTGGGGTCTCTGTGGGTTCCTATTTGGGGGGCTCTTGTTGTGTCCTATTTGGGGGGCTTGTGTTTGTTCCCATTGGGGGGTTCTTTGTAGGAGTCTATTGGGGTTCTTGTATGAGTCCTATTGGGGGGCTCTGTGTAATGAGTCTATTGGGGGTCTTTTAGTGAGTCCTATTTTGGGTCTTTGTAGTGATACCTATTGGGGTCTCTTTAGTGATTCCTATTGGGGGTCCTTGTATGATATCCCTTTTGGGGGTCTCTGTAGTGAATTTTTATTGGGGGGCTCTTTGGGATTCCTATTGGGGGTCTCTATTTTAGTGATGCCTAGGGGGGGGCTCTTGTAGTGATGTCCTATTGGGGGTCTTGTGTATGATTCCTTTGGGGGTCCTTGTAGGATGTCCCCTTTGGGGGGTTTTGTATGATGTCCCATTGGGGTCTTTTAGTATTCCTATTGGGGGGCTTGGGGGTGATGCCCATTGGGGTCTTTGGTTTTATATCTAGGGGGGTTCTTGTAGTGATTCCTATTGGGGGGCTTATGTATGGTCCCCTTGGGGGCTCTTGGGGGTTTTTATTCCATTGGGGTCTCTTGTAGTATTCCTATTGGGGGGGGTCTATGTAGTGATTCCTATTGGGGGTCCTTGTAAGATGTCCTATGGGGGGTTTTTTTGTAAAAGATGTCCTATTGGGGGTCTCTTTTAAATGGGGATTTTAACCCCATTGGGGGTTTTTCTGTGTGATGTTTTTTATTGGGGGGCTCTTTTGGGGATTCCTATTGGGGGTCTTTGAGTTTAAAGGGGGGGTTGTCCCATTTGGGGGATTTTTCCCATTTTTTAGTGGTTCCCATTGGGGGTCTCTTGTTGGATGGGGGCCCTTTTTTTTATTGGGGGGGCTCTTGTATGATGTCCTATTGGGGGCCTTGTGTGTGTCTATTGGGGGGCTCTTGTTTGATTCCTATGGGGGGCTCTGTGTAGTGATTCCTATTGGGGGTTCTGGGAGTGGTTCCCATTGGGGGTCTCTTGTATGTTTCTATTGGGGGGGTTTTGTAAAAGGGTCCTATTGGGGGTCTCTTTTTTAAAAAAAAAGGGGGGTTTTGTGGTTCCTATGGGGGTCTCTTGTAGTGATTCCTATTGGGGGTTCTTTGTGATTCCTTTGGGGGGGTGGTACCTTTGGGGGGTTTTTTGGGGGTCTATTGGGGGGCTCTTGTGTGATGTCCTATTGGGGGTTCTTTAGTGATGTCCCATTGGGGGGCCTGGTAGTGATGTCCCATTGGGGGGTTTATGTGTGAAACCATTGGGGTCTCTTGGTTCCTATTGGGGGTCTCTGTAGGAAATTTTCCTTTGGGGGTCTCTTGTAGGAACCCATTGGGGCCTCTTTAGTGTTCCTTTTGGGGGTCTTTTTGTATGTCTTTTTGGGGGTCCCGGGGTGATTTTCCCAGGGGGTTCTTGTAGTGTTCCTATTGGGGGGCTCTTTTAGGGTTTTTCCCATTGGGGGGCTCTTGTAGTGATGTCCTTTGGGGGGCCTTGTAGTGATATCCTATTGGGGGCCCTTTTTGTAGTGGTTTTTCCCATTGGGGGTCTCTTTGTGATCCTATTGGGGGTCTCTTGTAATGGTGTCCCCATTGGGGGTCTCTTGTAGTGTTCCTTTGGGGTCTCTGGTAGTGATTTTCCTATTGGGGGTTTAATGATTCCCATTTGGGGGGCTCTGTGAATATTCCTATTGGGGGGTCTCTTGTATGTTCCCATGGGGTCTCTTTGGGATATATCCTATTGGGGGGGGCTTGTAGTGTTATTTTTTTTTTCCATTTGGGGGTCTCTTGTATGATTCCATTGGGGGTCTCTGTGTATGATTCTATTGGGGGTCCTTTTATGTAGGGGGTTTTTTAATTCCATGGGGGGTTTTGTGTGTTTTCTATTGGGGGTCTCGTTAATGTGCTTTGGGGGTTTTTATGATGTCCTATTTGGGGGGCTCTTGTATGATTCCATTGGGGGGTCTGTAGTATTTTCCCATTGGGGGTCTCTGGTTTATGTCCTATTTGGGGGGCTCTTGTATTTCCTATTGGGGGGTCTCTTGAGGGTGTCCCATTGGGGGGGCCCGTGTAGTGGTGTCCTATTGGGGGTCTCTGTGTAATGATGTCCTATTGGGGGGGTCTCTGTTTATGAGTCCCTTTTGGGGGGCTTGTTAATGATGTCCATTGGGGTTTGTAGTGTATCCTATTGGGGGTCTTTGTAGTGTATCCTATTGGGGGGGTTTTTTAGGGATTTATTGGGGGGTCTCTAGTATGATGTCCTATTGGGGCTCTATTAGGATTCTTTTGGGGGGGTTTTAGTGTACCTTTGGGGGTTCATGTAGGATTCTATTTGGGGGGTTCTTGACGTGATTCCTATTGGGGGGTCCTGTAGGATTCCTATTGGGGGGGCTCTTTTTTTATTTCTCCCATGTATAGTCCCATTGGGGGTCTTGGTAGTGATTCCTATTGGGGGTCTCTTGTAGGGAAAGTCCTAGGGGGTCTTTTGTGTAGTGATTCCTAGGGGGTCTCTTGTGTGATTCCTTGGGGGGGCTTTTTGTATGATTCCATTGGGGGTCTCTGTAGTGATATCCTATTGGGGGGGCTCTTGGTGATGCCTATTGGGGGGTCCTTTTTGTGATGTCCTATTGGGGGGCTCTTGTATGAATTCCCATTGGGGGCTTATGTTGATGTCCTATTGGGGGTTTTTTCTGGGAGTGATTCCATTGGGGGGCCTTTAGTGATTCCTATTGGGGGGGGGGGGTCTTATGTATGTTCCTATTGGGGTCTCTGTAAAGGGGGTCCTATTGGGGCTCTGTAGGATGTCCATGGGGGTCTCTTTAGGATTCCCATGGGGGTCTCTTGTAGTGAGTCCTATGGGGGGTCTTTGTATGATTCCTATTGGGGGGGTTTTAGGGGGCCCTTTTGGGGGGCTCTTTTATGATTTCCATTTTTTATTGAGTTTCCTATTGGGGTTAAAATTATGTTTTATTTGGGGGGTCTTATGAGTATTCTTTCGGGGGTCTCTTTATTGTTTTCCTATGGGGGTCTTCCGTAGTTGATGTCCTTTGGGGTTCTTTATATTTATTTGGGGTTTCTTGTTGTGATTCCTAGGGGGGCCTTTAAATGGTTTAAAGGGGGTCCTTGGAGTGATTTATTGGGGGGTTGTGTGTAGTATACCCATGGGGGCCCATTTAGTGGGTTCCTATTGGGGGTCTCTGTGTATGTATCCATTTGGGGGCCGGGAGTGATTCCATTGGGGGTCTTTTTGTTTTCCTTTTGGGGTCAGAGTGGTTGGGCCATTTTGGGGTCTCTGTGTTGTGATGTTTTTTGGGATCTTTATCTAGTGGGGACTTGTTGGGGGTCTCTATGTACCTAAAGACACTCACAAATTTTTTAATTGCAGAAAAAAACCTTTTATTGTGATAGCATTCCAGATTCCACCATAAAGCATATAATGTGGGTGAACATGTAAAGTCTTCAAAATGACTTCACAGAGAATCATTTCAACATTTCGGTTGATCAGACCTTTATCAATGTTTCCTTCACACGTCACAGACTCATTGACCGATACGTTGAAATGATTCTCTCTGAAGTAATCGTGAAGACTTTATAATTTATTTTGACGGACAGTTGGTCGATGGGCACCACTACAATGCTAGAGTAAACATAAAGGGCAGCCAGACCAGGGTAAAGGTGGTGCCTGAGCCAGACTTGTGGCATTGGCTCTACACTGCCCTGTATATATAACCTGCAGAGAACAGACCAGGGTTAAAGGTTGGTGCCTGAGCCAGACTTGTGGGTATTGGCTCTCACTGCCCTGTATGTCATGACCTGCAGAAGAACAGACCAGGGGAAGTGGTGCTGAGCCAGACTTGTTGTAATTGGGCTCTACACTGGCCCTGTATGTATGACCTACAGAAGAACAGACCGGGTAAGGGGTGCTGAGCAAGGACTTGTGGTATTGACTCTACCACTGCTCTGTAATGTATGCCTGCAGAAGACAGACCAGGGGGTAAAAGGTGGTTGCCTGAGCCAGACTTGTGTATTGGTTCTACACCTGCCATTGTATGTATGACTGCAGATGAACAGTCCAGGGTAAAGGTGGTGCCTGGAGCCAGAACTTGTGGTATTGGCTCTACATGCCCTGTATGTATGATCTTTTAGAAGAACAGACCAGGGTAAAGGTGGTGCGCTGAGCCAGACTTGTGGTTTTGTCTCTACACGGCCCTGTATGTTGACCTGTTGCTGAGACATGGCCAGACCGGGTAAAGGTGGTGCCAGAGCCAGACTTGTGGTATTGGCTCTACACTGCCCTGTATGTATGACATGCAAGAAGAACAGACCAGGGTAAAGGTGGTGCATGAGCCAGAACTTGTGGTATTGGCTCTACACTGTGCTGTATGTATGACCTGCAGAAGAACAGACCAGGGTAAAGGAGGTGCACTGAGCCAGACTTGTGTATTGGCTCTACATGCCTGTATGTATGACCTGCAGATGAACCAGCAGACCTGGGTTTAAAGGTGGTACCTGAGCCAGACTTGTGGTATTGGCTCTACACTGCCCGGTATGTTAGACCTGCAGAAGAACAGCCAGACAGGTAAACGGTGGTGCCTGAGCAGACTTGGGTATGGGCTCTTATGCTGCCCGGTATGTATGACCTGCAGAAGAACAGACCAGGGTAAAGGTGGTGCCTGAGCCAGACTTGTGGTATTGGCTCTATATTGCCCTGTTTATATGTCGCCCATAGGGTGCAGGACTACAGAAACTTTAATTTGGGGGTCTTTGTGTAGTGATGTGGTTACTCGGGGGTCTCTTAAGCCTAAAGCATCTGATACCACAGGACTCGTCAAAGAAGTCCTGGCCCTGGGGGTAAAAGCGTGAGGAGGACCTACCAATATTATGCAGGGGGTTGTTATGTTATGTCTGCTTGGTGCATGTCTTCTCTCAGTGACTTTCCTGCCCCCTCTGTTGCAGGTCCTGGATTTCGGGGGCAGTCATGGGGCTCCTCCGCTCGGCAGACGTGCAACAATTACTGCACAACAAGTTTGTGGTCGTCCTCGGAGACTCCAGTAAGTCAAATTTCAGTATGCACAGTTGAAACCAAAAGTTTACATACACTACTGTATATAAAAAGCCCCATCTGCAGGTTTCTCCCTCCCCTCTTTATAAAGCCCCATCTGCAGGTTTCTCCCTCCCTCTATATAAAGCCCCTCTGTGGTTTCTCCCTCCCTCTATATAAAGCCCCCTTTGCGGTTTTCTCTCTCCCTCTATAAAAAGCCCCATCTGCGGTTTTCTCTCTCCCTTATTAAACCCCCCTTCGCAGGTTTCCCCCCCCCCCTTTTAAAGCCCCATCTGGGGTTTCCCCTCCCCCTCTATATAAACCCCCATCTGCGGGTTTCTCCCCCCCCTTTCATTTAAAGCCCTTTGCGGTTTTTCTCCCCCCCTCTATAAAAAGCCCCACGCGGTTTCTCCCCCCCTTATTTAAACCCCCTCTGAGGTTTTTTTCCCCTCCCCTCTTTTAAAGCCCTTCTGTATTTTCTCTGCCTCTGTATAAAAGCCCCTCTCAGGCCCCCCTTAAAAAAAAAGACTGGGGTTTTCCCCCTCTTTTAAAAACCCCAACGAGGTTTTTTCCCCTCCCCTAAAAACCCCAATTGGGGTTTTTTTAAGGAAACGTTTAAATTGTGTTAATTTTTGGGGAAAAAATTTTTTTTAAAATGGTTGGGGGTTTTTAAGGCTTTTTATTTCTTTCTTTGTCGAAGTTTCCTGCTTTCATTAGTATTTGGTGTTTTTTTCCCTTAAACGTAGGACTTGGGTCAAAGTTGGGGATCCTTCCACAGCTTCTCAAATAGTTGGTATTATTTTGGCCCCTTCTCCTGACAGAATGGGTCACTGAGCCAGTTTTTGGGGTTCTTGCTCGCTGAGCCTGTTTGGGGGGGCTCTTCTCGCGAGCCTGTTTGGGGGTCTCTTGCTCGCTGAGCCCTGGTTTGGGGGTCTCTTGCTCGCTGGCCCTGTTTGGGGGGCTCTTGCTCGCTGGCCTTTTTGCTTTGCCCATACATTTTCCCAAAAGGATGGATCGGGCTTTTTGACGGCCCCAGACATGGGGTAGGGGTTCTCGAAGTATTTGTCGTTTTCCGGGATTGGGATGGGTTTGGAAGCGATTTTTCCGGGGTAAATTTAAGAAAATTAAGATTTCTGATTGCCACTTTTTTACTTTCCCCCTATGTTATAATGAGGGGGAGAAACCTGCGATGGGGATTTATATGAGGGGGGGGAGAAACCCGCAGATGGGGGTTTTTAAGAGGGAGGGAAGGGAAAACCCGCAGATGGGGTTTATATAGAGGGGGGGGGAAAAAAACCCGCAGATGGGGCTTTATAAAGCGGGGAGGGGGGAAAACCCTTTTGATGGGGCCCTTTTTATAGAGGGGGGGAGAAACCCGCATAAGGGGGTTTAAATAGGGGGGAGGGAGAAACCTGCAGATGGGGCTTTATATAGAAAGGGGGGGAAAACCCGCAGATGGGGCTTTATATAGAGGGAGGGGAAACCCGCCCGATGGGGGGTTTATATGAGGGAGGGAAAAAACCTGCAAAAAATGGGGCTTTATTTTAGAAAGGGGGGGAGAAACCTGCAGAAAGGGGTTTATATAGAGGGAGGGAGGAAAACCCGCAGATGGGGCTTTTTATAAGGGGGGGACGGAGGAAAACCCCCCAGATGGGCCCTTTTATAGAGGGAGGAGGGAAAAACCTGCAGAGGGGGGGTTAAAAATAGAGGAAGGAGAAAAAAACCCGCAATGGGGGGTTTTTTTAAAAGTGGATGAAACTTCTGGTTTCAACTATTTATCTGTATAGTAGTCAGGAGCCCTGTACCCTATGTGCGTAGAGCTGTCCTTTCCCCCAGTAGTCAGGTCAGGATTGTGTTTGAGCAGTGTGACTGCAGCCTCACACCCACATCTGTCATCAGCCATTTCCCCTAGTATACTGTACAGCAGAAAAGGGGCCCTGTTTCCCCCCCCATTTTGCAGAGCTGTTCCCCCCCCCCATTAGTCGGGGGGAGGTCATGTAAAGAGGGAGTGTGACTGCAGCCTCACACCCACATCTGTCTTTCAGTTCAGAGATGCGTCTACAAGGACCTGGTGAAGCTCCTGCGCGGTGATGAACTTCTGTCTAATGACCAAGTCAAAGAAAGGGTAAGTCCCTCTGTCATATCGCCATAGCAGTCCACTCACTGATCGGCACTCTCTTTTCCTGACATACTTTGTGCTGCTGTGGACCCTGCTCTTTTCCCTCTGTAACCTTCAACTACGTCAAGACACTTTCACCCATTGCCACCACACATGTGTTTTTTGCAGGGAGAAAGAACCCTTTGAGGAGGAACTTGAAGAAGGAAGGCAAGTGATGAAGAACAACGGACTATATCTTGAGAAGTCGCTGTCTCGTACGACGTGCACCATTTGTCGCGTCTATAGACTTCTAACCCGTGCTACTCACTACTGGAGGCTATGTAGATTTAGAGAAACTCTTTTTTTTTTGTTGTTGGAGTTGTTGTAGAGAGCATGCACTCTGGGAATTCTTGACAGCTATGCTACTTCAGGCTAGGTAAGGAGTATAGGAGCTCGCGTGCTTAGATAGCTAGATGCGTGAACAAGATGGTGCCAAGCTGTTCGTCTCCTTCGGTACTGACGGCACCTTCTCTCGGAGTGTCTAATTAAGTATCCAGTCGTGCAATTCATAACGTTGGTCATTCTATCAAAGTGTCCTCTCATAAGGTCTCTCCTGCAGAGAAAAACCAACAAATGGGTGATAGCTGTCTTGATCGTAGTGATTGGTTATTCAGTAGGTAAAATGAGATAGGCAGCTTCCACAGCCAGCACAAGAAGGTATGATTCAGGAAAATGAGATGTTGCTGAAATCAGTGATGTGGACTAGCTATGAGCGATCTGAACAGCCCGAGCGACTACCTTTCTTTATGACTTCCGGTCATATTAGAACAGAAGTTCTAACGTCTCGCTAAAGAGAGCGAAGTTTCACCAGGTCCTTAGTAAGACGCATCTCTAGAACTGAAAAGAAAATGGTGTGTGCAGAGAAGCTTGCTGCTAGTTCTACCACTCGCTCATACATGCAGCTCTGGCCCCAGCACAATACAAATAGCTGGTTTAGTAGAAGACCATGCTCCTGCACATTGCCGGTTGGCAATACAGCCTGGCTCTGACTGCCTTGTACAGAATTATACTATAGTGACATGCGCTGACGAGTGATCAGTATGTGGGTGTCTGAAGCTGCAGTCACACTGCTCTCAAAAAAGCCAGTCAAATGACCTGACTACTTGCCGTGGGAAATGACAGTGCTTAGCACATAGGGCGTACAGGCTCCTGATCTATACTAATAGCATGACTAAATAGTTGCAAAACCAGCAATAGGATTTCATTCCACTATAAGAAATAGACTCCCATCTGCACAGGTTATTCCTTCATTATATACATAGCTCCCAATACTGCACGGTATTTCTTACTCTCTCCATATATAATATAACCCTTCTCTACGCCAGGACTTCTCCGTCACCTATTATATATAAGCACCATACTGCCAGTTTCTCCTATCCTCTTCTATATAGAAGCCAACATCTGTATATAAAGGTTTACTTCCTCTATATAAAGGCCCCTTTCTGGCAGGCTTTCTCCCTCCTTCTATATTAAAGCCCCATCTTGCAGGTTCTCCCTCCATCTATATAATGCCCATCTGCAGTCGTTCTCTTATCTCCTCCTGCTATATAAAGACCCCTCTCTTGCCAGGTTTCTTTCCTCTCCTTCCTATATAAAGCCCATCTCGCAGGTTTTCCCTCACCCTATATAAAGCCCCCATCTACAGGTTTCACCCTACCCGCTATATAATGCTCTTATCTGCTTGGGATTCTCCCTACGCTCATTATATAAATGCCCCAATCATCTGCCATTTTGTTTCTCTCCATCTCTATTAACAGCCCCCATTGCAGGTTTCTTCCTCCCTACTATCTATAAATCCCATTGCGGTTTATTCTCCATCATCTAATATATATTATAGGTTGCAGAAAGTATAGCGTTATGTGGCAAACTACGATGATTTACTCGATGCATTTCATTGAAAAGAATTGCTTGTAGAATTGTTTCCGCATTGCGACAGAAATGGACTTCAATGGGACAAAGCTCATCCTAGAAGCTCGGCACGGCCACCTGGTTACAAAAGTGAATCATTCAGGAGAACAATATAGTTTTGGAGAGATCTTGACACAAAGCTCTCGATTCATCCTAGTTAGTGGAATGTAATGGCAGCAAAGCTGAATAATGGGTGATGCGAGCAGCGTACGCCTCAAAATGGGTGTACTCACTCTGCGAGCAAGACGACCCCCTAAACAATTAGTAGCGAGCAGAGACCCAACATTGCTCAGCAGCAGCAAGAGACCCCAAACATTGGCTACGCGAAGCAGAGCACCCTCAACTATGCGACTCAATTGACACACAGTTCTGTCAGAGGAACGAGGGCCAAAAGTGTAATAAACTATTGTGAGGAAGCTGTGGATCAGGATCCAGAAACACATTATTTGTTTGACCCAAGTCCTCCTCGATAAAGGAAAGGAACAAATATAATGGAACATGCAGTAAACTTCTGACTTTTACAGTAAAGTAATCAAAATGCCTATAAAAAACTTCCTTCAAAAACCAAAAAAAAAAAAAAAAAATCAAATCTTCCCTCAAACCTCAAAATTAAACCAATCAAACCTTTTCCATTAAACAAATCATACATACTCTTCTCCACTCTCATCACTAAACACTCTTTTATTTCTCCCATCTCATTTAAACACACTCTTTTTCTCATTAATCATACACACTTCTTCTTTCTCCATTATATTAAACTCTTTCTCCCACCTTCATTTAAACACACTCTTATCTATTCTCCCATCTCATTTTAACACAACTCTTTCTTTCTCCATTCTCATTTTAAAACATCTTTTCTTTCTCCCATCCTCATTTAAAATCACTCTTTTCTTCATCCCATCCTCATTTTATACACACTCTTTTCTTTTCACATCCTCATTATCTACAAACTCTTTTTCTCTATCATCATCTTAATCTTTAAAAACACTATTTCTATTCCATCCTCATTTAAAAACAACTATTTTCTCTCCACTCCTCATTTTAAACACAATCTTCTTATCTCCTCCCTTCATGATCATAACAAACTCTTTTTCTATCTCAACACTTATCATTTTCAAACACCTCTTTTCCTTCATCTCCACATTCTCATTCAAAAAAACACCTCATATCACATACCCAAATTAAACCTACATATACATCCAAATCAACTTCTAATTTATCTCCCCTATAATATCTACCAAAAATCCAAATTATATTCTCTAATCATCCTCCCACATCCTATCCCTCTTTTATTCTTCCCCCCCTACATCTCTCCTCCATCCCTCTCCCACCCACCATCAACCACATTACTACAATAAAACCTTTCTTCAACACATCTCTATACCCCCCATATTCACACCTATAAACCTTAAACTCTCTCCACACACCCTACTCCCCAACTAAAAATACTACAATCAACATTTCCACACCCCTTTCAAACTTATCCACCACCTAATTCACTCCAAAAATAATAACAAATCTTACACCACCTTTTCCTACAACTAATATTCCAAACAATTAATTATAAAAATATTACCACTTCTAACTTCCACCCCTAAATACTTACAAACATTACATTATAAAATCCTTACACCTCACCCTTTTATACTCTACCCTAATTACATAAAACATAAAAAAATCTACACACCTTTATATCTCACCCCACTTACCTACATAAATAAAATTTACACACCTTTTACATACTCTCCACCTCCCTACATACATCTTCCAATACCTTACTAACACCAATCACAAACACACCACAATTTATATCTCCACCCTCAAACAAACACCACAAAACACCCCCCAACATCAACCAAACCACCTCCTTATCTAATTTTTTTCACCAAATTATACAACATTAAACCAAAAAACCACCCACCTTCAAATTTCAAACATATAAATACAACCCACAAAAAAACAAACCCCACCCACTACCCCAACCTCAACTACTACAACAAAACCAATCCACAACACAAACTAACCAAACACCCCAATCCCCCCAAACACACCACACCACCAACCAAACCCAAACCACCCCCAAAACCTCCCCCAAAACACACAATCCACAAAATAACCACACAAAAAAACAAAACCCACCCACACCCCCACCACACAACCACACTACACCCCCTCCCACCCCACAACCCCCACCCAACCACACACAACAAAACCCCCACCCACCACCTAACCACAACAACCCCACCCCACCAACCAAACACCCAACCCAACAAACACACCCACAAAACAAACCCCCAAACACACCCAACACAACCACCAAACAACCCAAACAACCCAACCCACCAACAACCCCCCACACCACCCACCACACAACCCCAACAACCCCAACCAAACAACCCCCCAACAACCCCACCAACAACCCCCACCCAACCCACCAACCAACCAACCACCCACAAACCCACCCACCACACCTAACCCACACCAACAACCACACCAAACCCCCCACACCCAACCCCCCCACACAACCACCCCAAACCCCCCAAACCAATCACACCCCCACAACAACACCCACTCCCCCCACCACCCCCTCCACACACACACCCCACCCCCAACAAACCATCCACAACACCCAACAAAAAACCATCACCCCCACACACAACCCCCCCACAAACCCAACCTCACCACCACTAACATCCCACCACCCACACCCCACACCCTCCCCCCATCACCCAAACCCCCATCACAACACCCCCAAACCCCCCAACCAAACCCATTCCAACTCCCACTCCTTACAACCCCATCCAAACCACAACACACCCCTCCCACCATCATACCCTTAAACCACACACTATTAAAACCCACTTCTCACAACTAACATCTCAATCTTTTTCTTTATTTTACCAACCTCCCTACCCTATCCCCCACACCACCCTCTCCCACTTAACAACTCTCCCCACTCCTCCAACACACTCTCACTTTCCCACACTCTACTTCCACACCACTCTCTTCACTTCCACACCACCTCCCACTCATCATCCATATCACACAAACAACCAATCTCATCCAAATATCACAACACCACTCTCCCTCCAAACTTCAACCCCCTACCTAAACTCTACCCCTCTCATACTTCCAACACCAACACACGATACAATCAATCTCAATGTAAAACTTATCACCACCCACCACATCTACAACCCACTTCCACTAACATCACACCCCATCTACCCCCCCCCCCTACCCTCAACACCCCTACCCATCACCACTAACTTCCCACACTTACCACTTCTCCCAACACTTCACACCACCCATCTCCCCCCATACACTTCTACAAAGACACAATCCTAATCTCTTTCACCAAATATCCTACCCTTCTCATCCACTTCCATCCAACCAATATATACCCTCAACTTAACACACAAACTATCACGTGACCCACTCCCCCCCGATAACATTCCCCACCCACCACAAGAACCCTCAACATTACCCATCAAAAGTAACAACCACCCACCCCCTTTCTCCCACTTCTTAGTGTACCTTCATTCGTACTTACCTTACAGAGAGAGACCCCCAATAGGACATCATTACACAGAGACCCCCGATAGGTCATCACTACACCGCCCCAACCAACCCCTCAGACCAACAAATCCACTACATATGAGACCCCCAACCTACAGGACTTATCAACCTACACAGCCTCCCCCGCCCAATAGGATGTATCAATACCCAGGACCCAATAGGTCATCACTACACAGAGACCCCCAATAGGTCATCACTACATAGAGACCAATAGGAATCATACATAGAGACCCCGATAGGACATCAACTACATTGAGACCCTCGGATATGACATCACTACATAGAGACCCCGATAAGGTCCATCACTTACACAGAGACCCCCGATAGGACATCACTACATAGAGACCCCCGATAGGACATCACTACATAGAGACCCCCGATAGGATATCAAACCTAGAGACCCCCGATAGGACATCACTACATAGAGACCCCCGATAGGACATCACTACACAGAGACCCCCAATAGGACATCACTACAGAGACCCCCAATAGGACATCACTACATAGAGACCCCCAATAGGATATCACTACATAGAGACCCCCAATAGGACATCACTACAGAGACCCCCAATAGGACATCACTACATAGAGACCCCCAATAGGACATCACTACACAGAGACCCCCAATAGGACACCACTACATAGAGACCCCCAATAGGACACCACTACACAGAGACCCCCAATAGTGATATCACTAACAGAAGGACCCCAATAGGAATCATACACAGAGACCCCCAATATGATATCACTACATAGTCTGGACCCAATAGGATATCACATACCAGAGACCCCCAATAGGATTCATACACAGCATGACCAGCCCAATAGGACATCACTACATAGAGACCCCAATAGGACATCACTACATAGAGACCCCCGATAGGACATCACTACATAGATAGAGACCCCCAAGTAGAGGACATCATACCGAGAGACCCAAATAGGACATCACAACATAGAGACCCCGAAACTAGGACATCACTATCATAGGACCCCCCAAAGGACATCATTACATAGAGACCCCCAATAGGTCATCACTACACAGAGACCCCCAATAGGACATCACTACATAGAGACCCCCGATAGGACATCACTACATAGAGATCCCCAATAGGATAAAAATTACATAGTGGACCCCCAATAGGACTCACTACATGCGGACCCCCGATAGGAAACAATCACATACAGAAACCCGATAGGACATTCATACAGAGACCCCCAATAGGACATCACTACAGAGGATCCAATAGGACATCACTAATAGAGACCCAAAAACGGATATCACTACATAGAGACCCCCAATAGGACATCACTACACAGAGACCCCCAATAGGATATCACTATATAGAGACCCCCCCCCAATAGGGCATCACTACATAGAGACCCCCCCAATAGAACGTCACTACATAGAGACCCCCAATAGGACATCACTACATAGAGGACCCAATAGGAAATCACCTACTAGAGGGGACCCCAATAGGATATCACTACATAAGGAGGACCCCAATCAGGGAAGATCACATACATAGAGATACCCCATGGATATCACTACATAGAGACCCCCGATAGGACATCATTACATAGAGACCCCCGATAGGACATCACTACATAGAGACCCCCAATAGGACATCACTACATAGAGACCCCCAATAGGACATCACTACACAGAGACCCCCAATAGGACATAATTACATAGAGATCCCCAATAGGACACCCCTACAGAGACCCCCAATAGGACATCACTACAGAGACCCCCAATAGGACATCACTACATAGAGACCCCCAATAGGATATCACTACATAGAGACCCCCAATAGGATATCACTACATAGAGACCCCCAATAGGACATCACTACATAGAGACCCCCAATAGGACATCACTACATAGAGACCCCCAATAGGACATCACTACATAGAGACCCCCAATAGGATATCACTACATAGAGACCCCCAATAGGATATCACTACACAGAGACCCCCAATAGGACATCACTACACAGAGACCCCCAATAGGACATCACTACACAGAGACCCCCAATAGGACATCACTACATAGAGACCCCCCAATAGGACATCACTACACAGAGACCCCCAATAGGACATCACTACACAGAGACCCCCAATAGGACACCACTACATAGAGACCCCCAATAGGACACCACTACACAGAGACCCCCAATAGGACATCACTACACAGAGACCCCCAATAGGATATCACTACACAGAGACCCCCAATAGGATATCACTACACAGAGACCCCCGATAGGACATCACTACAGAGACCCCCAATAGGACATCACTACAGAGACCCCCAATAGGACATCACTACAGAGACCCCCAATAGGACATCACTACAGAGACCCCCAATAGGACATCACTACAGAGACCCCCAATAGGACATCACTACATAGAGACCCCCAATAGGATATCACTACACAGAGACCCCCAATAGGACATCACTACAGAGACCCCCAATAGGATATCACTACAGAGACCCCCAATAGGATATCACTACACAGAGACCCCCAATAGGATATCACTACACAGAGACCCCCAATAGGATATCACTACACAGAGACCCCCAATAGAATATCAATACATAGAGACCCCCGATAGGTCATCACTCCACAGAGACCCCCGATAGGACATCACTACACAGAGACCCCCAATAGGACATCACTACACAGAGACCAATAAGGGACCTCGACTACATAGAGACCCCCAATAGGATATCACTACATAGAGACCCCCAATAGGACATCACTACACAGAGACCCCCAATAGGACATCACTACACAGAGACCCCCAATAGGACATCACTACAGAGAGACCCCCAATAGGACATCACTACATAGAGACCCCCAATAGGATATCACTACACAGAGACCCCCAATAGGATATCACTACACAGAGACCCCCAATAGGATATCACTACACAGAGACCCCCAATAGGACATCACTACACAGAGACCCCCAATAGGATATCACTACACAGAGACCCCCAATAGGACATCACTACACAGAGACCCCCAATAGGATATCACTACATAGAGACCCCCAATAGGATATCACTACATAGAGACCCCCAATAGGACATCACTACATAGAGACCCCCAATAGGACATCACTACATAGAGACCCCCAATAGGACATCACTATATACAGACCCCCAATAGGACATCACTACATAGAGACCCCCAATAGGACATCACTACATAGAGACCCCCAATAGGATATCACTACATAGAGACCCCCAATAGGATATCACAACACAGAGACCCCCAATAGGACATCACTACATAGAGACCCCCGATAGGACATCACTACAGAGACCCCCAATAGGATATCACTACACAGAGACCCCCAATAGGATATCACTACACAGAGACCCCCAATAGGACATCATTACACAGAGACCCCCAATAGGACATCATTACACAGAGACCCCCAATAGGACATCACTACATAGAGACCCCCAATAGGACATCACTACACAGAGACCCGATGGACCCATTACATAGAGACCCCAATAGGACATCACTACATAGAGACCCCAAATAGGACATCATACACAGAGTCCCCCACATAGGATAATCCACTTCACAGAGACCCCAAATAGGATCTATCAATAGCATCAGAGACCCCCAATAGGACATCACTACACAGAGACCCCCAATAGGATATCACTACATAGAGACCCCCAATAGGACATCACTACATAGAGACCCCCAATAGGATATCACTACATAGAGACCCCCAATAGGACATCACTACATAGAGACCCCCGATAGGACATCAACTTTGAAACAATAAGGGGGGGGAACCCCCCCCCAATAGGACATCACTACAGAGAGACCCCAATAGGATATCTCACATTAGAGACCCCATGCGACATCACTACACAGAAGACCCCTCGAGTGGACATTCACTACACAGAGACCCCCGATAGGACATCATTACACAGAGACCCCCAATAGGACATCACTACATAGAGACCCCCAATAGGATATCACTACATAGAGACCCCCAATAGGACATCACTACAGAGACCCCCGATAGGACATCACTACATAGAGACCCCCAATAGGACATCACTACATAGAGACCCCCAATAGGACATCACTACATAGAGACCCCCAATAGGACATCACTACACAGAGACCTCCCGGATAGGACCCATCCACTATATACAGGAACCCCACAATAGGACATCACTACATAGAGACCCCCAATAGGACATCACTACACAGAGACCCCCAATAGGACATCACTACACAGAGACCCCCAATAGGACATCACTACACAGAGACCCCCGATAGGACATCACTACATAGAGAGACCCCCAATAGGATATCACTACATAGAGACCCCCAATAGGACATCACTACATAGAGACCCCCAATAGGACATCACTACATAGAGACCCCCCAATAGGACATCACTACATAGAGACCCCCAATAGGACATCACTACACAGAGACCCCCAATAGGACATCACTACATAGAGACCCCCAATAGGACATCACTACACAGAGACCCCCAATAGGACATCATTACACAGAGACCCCCAATAGGACATCACTACATAGAGGGACCCCAATAGGTACATCCACGTACACAGAGGACCCCCATAGGACATCAACTTACATGAGACCCCAATAGGACACTCTACTACATTGAGATCCCAATAGGACACCACTACCATACGAGACCCCAAATAGGCATCACTACACTCAGAGGACCCCCAATAGGACATCACTAATAGAGACCCCTAGGACATCACTACACAGAGACCCCCAATAGGATATCACTACAGAAAGATCCCAATAGGATATCACTACATAGAGACCCCCAATAGGATATCAATACATAGCCGAGACCCACATAGGACATCATACATAGAGACTCCCCAATAGGGACATCACTTACATAGGAGGGGGGACCCACATAGGACACGATACATAGAGACCCCCAATAGGACATCACTACATAGAGACCCCCAATAGGACATCACTACACAGAGACCCCCGATAGGACATCATTACATAGAGACCCCCAATAGGTCATCACTACACAGAGACCCCCAATAGGATATCACTACATAGAGACCCCCGATAGGACATCATTACATA
>JAODAL010064576.1:0-18654 GCA_025379985.1 Phyllomedusa bahiana
AATTTTGTTTCTATGCAAATCACCTCTCAGACCACACCTGAAATATTTGGTACAATTTTGGGTGCTAGTGTATAAGTAGGGCATGGCTCAGCTAGAGAGGTGGGTTAGGAGGGCAACTAAGTTGCTAACAGAAATGGGTGGAATACAGTAGATAAGACAAGTTATCACATTTGGGGTTATTCAGTCTGGGAAAAAAAGGATGGCTTAAAGGCAATTTAATTGTTATGTACCAATGTGTGAATGGACCATACATAGATCTCTCGTGGTATTTTTATGTAGGCCTGTAACCATGACAATAGTGTTGTTTGAATAGGGTGCTGTTAGCTTCAACACATGTTCAATCATTCTTTTTTAACCCTCTAGCTATCCCTATATCTCTATAATAGTTGTTTCAGCAGTTTTAGGAGGTTAACTTACCGATCCGGTAATGTAACACTAACGTTGAAGCCAAACGTCTGGACCAACGTCATATCCGATAACTTTACCATAGGCTCAATGTTATGGTAACTAGAAGTGATGTTGAATGCAACTTTTAGTTACCATTATATTAGTGTATGTAACTGGAAAAGATAATCATAGAACATCCAACATCACTTTCAGTTACATAACATTGAGCCTATGGGGAAGTAGCTTGAAGTGATATCTCATGACTGGTACAATAAGCCCCCTAAAAGTCCATAAACCAACAAGTTAGCATCAAGGTTTGGGATTTCTGATTTTTGCCAAAAATCGATTTGGTCTGATCCGAACTAAAACATTTGGGTCCATTTTGACTTTGACCTGAACCCAAAGCACAACACTACATGATGAGAGGACATCCTTAGTGTCTAGAGATATAAAGAAGATTTCATCATCATCACAGACAGGGATTCTTTATTTTAAAAGCAGTGAAACTATGGAACTCGATGCCATAAGAGGTTGTGATGATGGATTCATAAAAGTTCAAAAAAGGAACAAAAATATAGTGTTACAGGTTATGGTTAATAGATTTTGGAGATGGGAAGTTGATCCAGGGATTTATTCTTATTCCCATATTTGGAGATGGGAAGGAGTTATTATTTATTATGGGGCAATTTGCATTTGGGCAATTGCTACTTTTGCCTTCCTCTGGAAGTAGGTGTATGGGTTGGATTTAATGGACTTGTCTTCTATCAACCTTATCAAATATATATGTGCAATGGGCCTAAGCAGTTCTTTATCTAACTATGGTTGGGATCAGAAAATTCATCCATGCCAGATTACTGCAATTCGGATTTAGTCACACTTTTGAAGTCAGTTTTTTTTTCCCTAAATCAATGCAAAACAGCTACCTTCTGATTTAACAAAAAAACTGAGACATGATGGCAATGTGCGAATAAATCCTTAGGTTTAGATTTATAGGTTTGATGCCTGGACATTTTAATTGAATGCATACATTTCTTTTTTAATTTTACCTATATCCCATTCATATCTAAAATATTAGTAGTTGTGAAGCTTTCTGACAGATATTTCATTTTTAAACCAGATCATTTTTTTCCAAAAGCAATTAATCAAGGTTGCTATTACACCTTTCAAACCCCTCTTGGCTTGATCACTTCCATGTGTGAATTGCTATTAAAAACTATTACATAGGCTAGGGGGAAAGATGTCTGTCATCAAGTGCAATACTTTCAGAAAATAAGATGAGATGCAATTAAAACAGTAGGTAATAATAGAACTTAACATGTTTTCTTAATTGCAAATTTTAATACTAATGAAACCATTGAAAAAAATATGGCTTGAAATTGATGAATTGGTAATTTAAATAAAAGATTTAGAGCCGTTTTTAAGGAATAGAAATATATGGCTCAAAATGCTGAACACCTAACATGAAGGAATCCATAGTATAGATAAACACCTTAAAGGAACACTATACCTAGAACTGAATGACATAAACAAAATATTCATAGATTATTTTTTAGTTAATTTCCTGCTTATTTCTTTCATTTGTTTATTGTCAATGCATAATGAGAGGAAAGAGGCTTAGTTTTAAGGGGCATGGCTTAACCATGTTTACATCCCAAAGGCCAGGGTCGGATTGGGACAAACAGCAGCCCTGGCGCAAAACTTCCACCAGCCCACATACAATATCTGCCTTCCGAATTTTGCATTTGTTACACACCTCAACACTTTCTAAAATAAACAACTTCATAAACAAAAGAAAAAAAATTAAAGTGGTCCAAAGAAACCCCCAAATCACAGGGTCAGGGACAAAGATGCACTCACTTTTACGATCAAGAAGAAATGTACTAAACAAGCGCGAATATAACTTACAATACCTTCATGTAGTGACCAAATAGTCGACAGACATCTGATAAGGTGCCATTATGTGATGGGGAATACAGAACTGATTCAACACAGAAGCAAGTTAACCACTGACATCTAGTAACTCACTGCTAAGATGTAAAATAAAATATTTTCCAGGAATATTATATTTTTTTAAAAATACCCCTTTCTGATTGAAGCGTCCCTCAATGGTTCCAACCTTTTTTTTAGCAGGATAATGCTTCCTAGCACAATGCAACAATTGTTCAGGATTGGTTAAAGGAAAATGACAAAGAATTCATGGTGTTGACCTGGTTTTAGAAATCCTAAAATAATCTTTTGGGATGTGCTAGAAAATTATGCCCAATCCATCGCGCAAACTCTTGAGGCAAATGTATGCTTTGGTGTTTACCCCCATTTGTAAATAAAATTAAAAAAGCAGTGTAAAATGTACCAAAGGTATACCCGTTCTTCTCAATCATAATACAGGTGAGTCTAGTGCCAATACGACAAGTCTGGCTCAGGCACCACCTTTAACCTGGTCTGGATGTTCTAGCTGTAATGTACCTAGGTATGGCGTTAAACCATAAAAGTGTCTAATACTATGAATGTGGTGAGACGCCCCCAGAATGCCCCAAATCTTTGGCACTTTAAAAAAACATCTTTGGGGGCATTACAAAGACACTTTTCGCGCCAAAGTTGGGGGTTTTCCTGTTTTCATTTTTTTGGTTCAAGGGGACCCAGAAAAACTGGCACAACCCCATTCATACATGTCGTCGTTGGTGTCAGATATCACAGGATACCTCCATAGATCTTGTAAAGCCAATGCCTTGACAGGTCAGAGCTATTTTGGTAGTATAAGGCTGGGTTTGCACTGCATTGGACAAAAAATGGCCGAAAGTTGCTGTTTTTTTCTATCACGTCCCGGGTTTTTTCGTCACTTTTTGCACAAAAACCGTGGTCGGTTCTCATTTTTTTGCCGTCACCCATACAATTGATTGTATGGCAAAATGACGAAAAAACTCAAAGCGCCAGCGTATTACACAACATGTTTGGATAAAAACCCAGCCAAAATAGCAGAAAAAACACCTTTTTTCTAATAAAGTCTATGGGGCTGCCTGAACGATTGTATTTTCAGCTGTTTTAGAATTCTAAAACCACCGAAAATATAATTGTGTTTTCGTTGCAGTGGAGACATAGCCTAAGGGGGAACCGACACAGTATTAGGCTTTAATATTGTGGCTAGTAGGTGTGTGAGGGTGTGTATATTGTGAGGTTTCATTTATTGGAAAATCAATATAAACCACAGGTGGAAAATAAAACAGTAAACAAAAGAATTACAGCTTGTCTGAGTGCTACCAACTACTTTTATTTTTGTTTCCCTCACAAAAGCCTTATTTAAAAGGCAAGCTAAAGGTTTGGGGGACTCTGGTTATCTCCTGGTTATTCTTGAAATTTTTTAGGAAAAAAAATAACAAATTTTTAAATCCCCAAACCCCCCCTTACTTTAAAATGCAAAAAGTCCAACTGTCAAAGTTTTTAGGGGGCATTTTTTTGTATCCTAACAAGGAGCCCTTAAATTTGGGAAAAACGCAACAGGGGTTTTGAAACCCTTAACCATTTCCCAAAACCCTTTTGGGGATGAAATTTTTAAATTGGGGTTTAAACCGTCCTCCTCAACATGCTGGGTTTACATTTTTTAAAAACACGAGGCTTTAAGCAGGATTCACTCAGAAGGAAGGGGCCACTGGGGCTTTTGAGTTTTCCCCAGAGTATCAACACAGGTTTTTATCAGAAATACTAAGACTGGAAGATTTAAAGGGAAAGGTAAAAGAAAAAAGGGTTTTCATTTGGCACAACAGACATTGAAAGACCACTTTTTTTGGTAAACAAAACCCTGCGGAATCCCTTTAAGAATGGGAAAACCAAACAGGCATGTTTGAGAAAGATGACAAAGGCCCAACCCAAAATTTTACATCCAAAACGATTCTTTAAACCCTTAACATCACGTGGTTTTCCCCTACAAAAAAGATCGGGGGAAAGGGGACCTTACCTGGGTTTTATTTCCTAAACGCTCTCCTTGACGTCTTAAGCATCATTGGTTTGATGTGACACTTCTCACCTCCCTTAAACGGCCTGGGGGTTTTAAAAATTAAAAATAAACAATCTGGACAAAACGCGCAAAACTTGGCACAAAAAAAATCATTTTTTTGGAAGGGGGTTTAACGGGGTTTTCCCGCTCCAAGGACTGTTTATGACATATTTTCAAATAGTCAGACCTCAAATTTCTGAGCATAAGAGTCCAGCCATTTTTCTTTGCTCAAATTCAATATAAGTAACCCCCCCCGAAAATTTTTTAGCCGAGTAATTTCAAAAACGGGAAACCCCCTTTCAAAACCAGCCCCCGCCTTCAAAAAGGAACCCGTACTTGGTTAAAACCCCTTCAGGAAAAACACATGACTGCTGACCGAGCTGTGAAAATGTCACAGCAGCCCCTAGCCCATCCCAAGTATACCAAAGTGTTCAACCAACAGCGGGTCTGCTTAAACTCCCAAGGAACTAATGGGTTGTTCCGACCGAGATGGAGAGTTCCAACCGAATTTTTTTTCCAAAAAAGGGAGTACCGCCTTCATAAATAGTAGAACAAAGGGGGGGTCACCCCTTGAGCTTATGGGTTTTTCCAAAGGGTGCACGGCAGCGTGGACATCTGGACGTAACTAGGGTCAGGGCCAGTACATGTCCTTTACGGCCCACTGGGTGAATGCGTCCAGCCCGGGCACCCCAACAACTTGGACGGAGACGCTGCTTTCTCCAACCTTGTCAAACGCGCCCTCCCCAATGTCCTCCCCCTCCTCCCCCACCCCCACCTTTCCCATCCTCCACAAACTGCCCTCATAACCCATGGGGTAGGGCCAGGGTTTTCAACCAGTTCACACCTGGTTGCCTCCGAACGAAGTCCACGGGGGAGGAACGCTCCGCTCATGCAGCAAGAAATCGATTGTGGCTTTCTCCGCGCCAACTGCAAATGGGAACCATGTGAGGGACAAGGGGAACAGTGTCCGCCTGCACCGGGGAGGGATGGTCCATCCCCTGCATGGCGCACGTGTTCAATCTGGTTGTAAAAAGGGTTTTCCTGAAGTCTTCCACCGATCTTCAGAACATCTGAAAATGGTCAGAAACTGGGGCTCACTTATCCATTCGAAAAAACCGAATACCCTCCTCGATTGCAGCGGCAGAACGGGCCTCCCCCAAAACACTCTGATAGGGGATGTTTTCCCCCCCGCTGGAATTCCAGCCTGCACATGTTGGACCGATGTAAGAACAAGAAAGGCCATTAATGATTTTTTGATATCCAGGCAGAAGAAGTACTCCCCTGTGTAACTTTGATGTCACCAGTGGCAGCTCAGCGTGACACCTGCCTTTGTTGAGGGCCTTTTGAGGAGGGACTTTTTTTCATCGCCAACTAAAGGGAGAAAAACATCATTCCACTGCTTCATTCCTGCAACAGATGCTGAAAAAACTGTCTGGGCAGGGGCTGGGGACGGGGGGACTACATCTCGTGGCCACATGAGTCCGGTGGGGACTGAAATGGAGGAGGAGGAGGAGGAGACTATGGAGCAGAAGCATTGTCTGGTGAAATGAGTGGTTTTTCTACCAGGTGACAAGAGAGGAGGAGCAGGAGCAGCTGGAGGAGGTGGATGGAGATGAGGAAGACGAGGCAGATGACCCCCAAGCACCGTGGCAGTATACAGTGGAAATGGAGGCAGGGAGCCCTCGGAGTCACTTGTGCAGATGGCCCGCAGCATGCTTATTTGCCTGGCTAGTGACAGCTGAATAGTCAGCATCCGGTCCAAAATGGGAGCCTTTTTCCCAGCTATTGAGAGGGAAGACAAACTCAAATACTATAGGGAAATCCTCCGTAATCAGTTGGCCGCTGCCTATGTCCGGCATCGTCCCTCCTCTGACAGGTCTGACCGGGGGTTCCTCAGCGCTCACATACTACTGCCTGCTGCTGCTGGGGGAAGGGTGGGGGGGTAGGAGCAGTACCAGCTCCATCAGTAGTAACCTAAGTCTGGAGTCACTGATGAGCAGCTTCCTTCACCCGCCTAGTGAGGAGGGCAGTCGCCAGAAGCAGCAGCAGCAGGACCTGGAGCAGTCCCTGAACCAACAGGTTGTGGCCTACTTGGACAGCACTCTGCCACCTCAGTTAGAAGATCCGCTGGACTACTGGGCAACCAAACTGGATGTGTGGCCGCAACTTGCCGAGTTTTCAGTGGAGAAGCTGTCCTGCCCGGCCAGTAGTGTGGCATCAGAGCGGGTGTTCAGTGCGGCGGGGGCCATCGTTACCCCAAGGAGAACCCGCTTGTCCACGGGAAATGTGGAACGACTGACCTTTGTCAAGATGAATCAGGCGTGGATCGGCCAGGATTTCCACACACCAATGCCTTAGGCGTCAGTCTGGGATCAAACTACCTGCCTCAGCCACTATTCTGATACCGCCACCCACCTGATGCCACACATCTGCTGACAGTTTCTCCATCTGCCTACCACCATCTTTACCAGGGACTGGTATTGCCACCCACCTCAACACTCTGTCATTGTGCCACTCTATGACCTCATGCTGCTGTTGCTGTTGCCGTGACATCCACACTGTGTCATTGTGCCACTGTCTGACCTCATGCTGCTGCTGTGGCTGCTGCCATGTCCTCCACACTGTGTCATTGTGCCACTGCCTGATCTCATGCTGCTGCCGCCGTGACCTCCACACTGTGTGATTGTGCCACTCTGTGGCCTAATACTGTTTTGCCGCCTCCAGAATGTCATTGTGCCACTGCCTGATCTCATGCTGCTGCTGTCGGGGACCTCCACACTGTACATTGTGCCACCGTGGGCCTAATACTGTTTTTGCCGCCTCCAGAGTATCATTGTGCCACTGCCCGACCTCATACTGCGCCCGCCGTGACCTCCGCTCTCAGTCATTGTGCCACTCTGTGGCTTCCTCGTGTTTTGCCACCCCAGACTGTCATTGTGCCACTGCCTGACCTCATGCTGCTGTGGCTGCCGCCGTCACCTCCACACTCTGTCACTAATGTTGCCACCTGAGCTTGTTTTTTTACAGCTTTCGCTGGCATGACTTTATCAGGCTACATTCCCGCTTGAGTTTTTTGGTCAGTTTTGCCCTCTTAAGTGCCCAGGGAATTTTATAGTGAAGCAATTCAAAGAGCGGCGGCAGTCATCTGCGTGTCATACTAAAACACAACAGTGTATGAAACCAAACCAAGCTCCCTCTGCATATTTTTAAACATGGCACAACGTTTTACAGCACCCCGCAGGCTCTGTGCAGCCTGGAAATAGCTGCTTTTTAACGCGATTCGTGCCGAAGTAATTCGGGCCGAATTTATTTTTGTCGGAAAATTCGGCGAAGTGACCGAATCGAAATTTTGAGAAATTCGCCCATCTCTAATGGACAACCATTTCAAGAAAGAAGATAAAAGAAATAGACCTGTGCAAATCCTGCTAGTTTATACGCATAAATATATATACACATATGTTACACAATATACACAGTTGAAACCAGAAGTTTACATACACTATATAAAAAGACACATATGCATATTTTCTCACTACCTGACATTAAATTAGAATAAACCTTACCCGCAGGGGCGTAACTTTGGTGCAAAAAGTGGGGGGGGACCACTTTTCCCTCTTCGGGCCGTTCACACGGCTTATTTTGGGCACGAATTCCAGCCGTATTGTGCGCCGTACTGTGCTGCAATACGGCTGGAAGCCGTGCCAGCCATTATGGTAATCCACAGTTCTCATAGAGAACTGTGGATCCGTCTCTCCTCCCCGCTCGGCGAATACGCCGGGCGGGGAGAAAGTGACATGCTCATTATCCCGGCGGGATATGCGCTGTGGATAATGCATGTCTATGGGGCCGGGGGCAGGCGCCCTCAAGCCGTAATTGCAGGCCAAATCCGTCCCACAATTACGGCTTGAATAAGCCGTGTGAACCCCGCCTTCCTATCCCTCCCTCTCTCCTTCACTCGCCTTCCCTTTCACTTCCCCTCCCTTCCCTTCTCTCCCCTCCTCTCCCTGCAGTGAAGCGGCCCTCTTTATCCCAGCTAGGAGGTCTGAGGGAGTGTTGTGAGCTCCCCCAGCAGGTCCGGGTGGAGTCCTTATGGCAAACACTTTTGGTGCAATTCGTAAGGAAGTTTAGAGCCGGACCGGGACTATAAAGTAGCCCTGGCAATGAAACCAAACCAGCGCACCTACAATATTTCCCCCTCTAGATAATAAGAAATGTTGTGCAATGCAGCAAATTTCACTTAATCCTCCCATCCTCCATCACTACTCCATTAAATTTGTAATACACATAACAAATAAAGGAAAAAAAAAAACCCCAAATCTAGCTTTACCCCTAGGGAATCATTTAAATGCACAACGGACCCCAAAAAGTTTTTTTTTTAGCATACGATATCCCAAGAAATGAAAAAAACCCCTCACTGCCCCCCAGAAAAAAATTTATTTTTAAAACATGGAAGCACAGAAACACATACTAACCCTGCACCTTTAGAAATGAATTGAAACTTGACCAAGAAAAAATTTTCCCTGTCCCCCCAAAAAAATGTTTGGGATTACACACAAAACCCCCTAAAAAAATTGAATGACTTTAAACTCACTGTCCCCCACGAAATTACATTAAAACTTCCCCAGAAAATTACATTACACACTGAAACAAAAAGGGAATCTTTCAAAACCCATACCCCAAAGATTAAAATTACAACTGTACCCAGAGTTTACTAAAATTACAAAAACCAAACACCAGATTTTAAACATTACTCCTGACCCAGAGTTTTTACAAAAACCCCCTTACCTGAGAGATTATTTTACACACCGTACCCCCCAGAATTACTGCTTTTATTCACCGTCCCCTCAGAGTTTTAAAAATTAAACACTGTAAACCGGGAAAATTATATTACCCAAATCCCCCGGGAGTTTTATTAATTACCACTGTACCCCGGGAGACAACATTAGAAAAGGGCCCACCCCAAAAATTTGGTGAATATATCATATATTCAACAAAACCCACACTATATACTTGGGAGGGTTTCAAGGGGGGGTTTTTTCGACACTGAAAAACTGACGAGCAAACGACCCAGACTCCCCAAAGGCAGTTTTCCACCTCCTTCCTTTAGGTTTGTTAAGCAAAATAAACTTGAAAAAATTTTTTGTAGGCCCCGACAAAACCCCACTAAAAAATACTCAATTAAAATTTCATTGTTTCAAAACACAAAACCGATTTTACATGGGTATAAGGGTAAATCAGTTTTCTGCCGGATTGGCCCCAAAGTTCTGGGCAGATAAAGCACTGTATTCCCCCCAAAAAATCAGCATTCATATCTTCCACGGAACAAAAAGCCTTAAAGAAAACCCCCCACATGGGTTACCCCCCCCCTTTCTTAGGGCAGCACAACCCCAGTGTCAACCTGCTGAAACCCCCAGGGCTGTGCCCCTTTTTTCGGAAGATGCTGATTTTTTTGAGCATTTACCCCTCAAATCTTTTTCCCATAAGCAGGTTTTTAGCTCCACCCACCAAAGGTTTGCCCCACCCACTGACAGTTTTTCCCACAGGGTTTCTACCTATTCAAAGTAATAGGTTTAATCATTAGGAGGGGGGGCCTAACCTCAGATGGGGGGGGTTTAAAAAAAAACTGATTTCTTTGTTTAAACCCCCTTCGAATGCCCTCTTTTTTTGGTGAAAACGGCAATTTTGAGATTAAAAAACATAAAACCCTACAGCTTTTTTTACAGAATAAGTGCACGGGGGACTGGCAACAGCTGTCGACACAGTTATTCCCCCCTCGGGAAAGGGGGCATAATCTAGGGTGACAGGTTCTCTTTAAAAAAAGTTCAAAAACCCGGCCCATAAAGGGGGACAAAACTTTTGTCTCTGCTATATCCGGGTTTTTTTAGAAGACGCGCCCCGGGGTCAAAATTTCAAAATGCAAACGGGGCCACCCCCATACATTTTCCCATTTTCCCCCGGCGCGCAAGTGCAGGGAAAAACTTGACATGGCAAAAACACTTTGGCGACAAAATATACCAAATCTCACTTATACATTAAAATCCCCTACTAAAAATGCAAACACAATGCCTAGCACCATTGTCCCCAGTCCCTTTCCCTTTAAACCTGAAGCCCCTGGGGGCAGTTGGCTTTCCCGGCAAGAACTTCCTTCCCTTTTCGAGGGGGGCCCTGGGGGATAGGGGGGAATGGTACAAAAGGGGGGGAAAAAGGGAATACCTACATACCCCCAAATTTAACAGAGTGGGGCTGGAAAAGTGAGCATTTTTTCTAAATTGGTGAAGCGGGCCCCTGCTGACTCCTGCCTCCCAATTCAGCGCTTTTTTCCCCACTCAACACTGCACTTGAGACTCTTACCTACTCGGGTTTCCCCCCCCAAAAATGAAACAGAAATAAAGTGGAAAAGGGTTAATTTTTCCTTCCTCCTCTGTGTTTTTGCTCTCCCGACTTACCCTTTTCTCATGCTTTCATTTGGGGTTTTTTTTTTATTGAAAAGGGGAAAAAATGGGGGGGAACGTCCCCCACCCAAAAAAAGCTTACCCTTTTTTTAAACCCAAAAATTTTTTAAACTTTGCTAAATTTACAGAATAATGAAGAGTTTAAAATTTTTTTAAAGGGATTTTTTTTAAAATCCTGCAAAGCCCTAAGTTTACAACTTTAGCATTACTATCCCTTTTTTAAAAAATTTTTACCCAAACCCATATGATTATGCCCCGGGGCTTTGGAAGTTTTTATAGGTTTATTGGCAACTCTGAGTTTTTTTAGAGACACACCTGTGATGTTTCTTTAATTGCACACCAGAAAAGAACCTTTACATGTCTGGTTCATCCTGAGTGGGAATTCAAACCTGAAGGAACCCCTTTTTCCCTCAAAACAAACAGTTATCCACAATTTTAAAAAAGATTGGGGAAAGTTTCCCGCTAACATACCACTCCCAAAAAGGTGACAGGTTCGGTGTCTCAGAGATGAACACACCCTTTGGGCTGACATTGCATATCAATCCAAGAAAACAGCAAAAGACCTTGTAAAGAAGCTGGGGAAACGGTAACCCTTGTGTCAAAAAAAACAGGAAAAAGGGGTTGGGACAACAAGGACAGAAAAGCCCCCTCTTCCAGGGAAAAAGCCATTACTCCCCAAAAGGAGACATATAAAAGCCAAAACTTTAAATGCACACAAACTAAGACTTCATTTTTTTGGGGACAAGGGCCTTTGGTCTGACAAAAATAAAATTGAAACCCGTTTGGGCCCTAAAAGGGCCATCCTTTTTATGTTTGGGAAAAAAAAAACTTTGGGAAACCTACGAACACCATCCCAACTGTGGAAAAAACGGTGGGGTGGCAGGGATAATGGTTTTGTGGGGTTTTTTTGCTGCAGAGGGACGGTCACTTCATAAAATAATGGCATCATTAGGAAAGAAATTATGTGTCCCAAAACTGAAGCAACTCTCAAGACAACTTTATCCAAATTTTAAATTTTCCCCGGGGAAAAAAGGGCTTCCAAAAGGACAATTTTTCCCGAACCATACTGACAAATGATTACAAAGTGGTTTTAAGGGACAACCAAGTCAATGTTTTGGATGCCCATACAAAGCCCTGATCTCAACCTTTTTTTAAAAATTTGTGGGAAAACTAAAAAGGCAGGTGCAAGCATGTATTGAAAGAAGTTTGTGGAATGATATCCAAAACTTTGACCCAAACACACAGTTTAAGGGGAAAAGCTAACAAGTATAATGAAATATATTAAAACTTTTGCTTTTGCATGCTGTTCCAGGTCTGCTGAAGACGGGGAGAAATTTCAAAGCCCGCAACTTTCCCATTAAAAATTTCAGCTCGGGGACTTACCACCTCCCCTTCATGTGCCAAACAAAAAATCTTCCCCCCCTCATTTCAACATAGAAAAACAACCAAACCCCCTTTTTGGGACACTTTCCACCCCCCTCAGCCCAAAAGCTTACCCCCCGGGTCACGACCTCTGTGCTGAAGACCTGGCCATCCTTCAAAGACGGGGGGATGGGACAGAACCCGGAAAAACATCCCCCCCAATCCCAAGTAAACCCCCCATCCCTTCCCCCCCGCACGTCCTTATCTCTCCAGCCCTTGACCCAACGACAGAAGAAGGTCCCCTTCTCCTTCTGTTCAAACCCCCCCACCTGCTCTAGTGACCCCACCCCCCCAACTTGTCCATCGATTTCTCCCTACCCTTTTTCCTTACTGCAATTTTCAACCCCTCCTCTTATGGGGTCTTCCCATCCTCCTTTAAACACACCATCATAACCCCTTTACTAAAAAAGCCAAATCTGGACCCGTCCTGCGCTGCCAACTACCGACCAGTCTCTAACCTGCCCTTCATCTCTAAACTCCTGGAACGCTTGGTCTATTCTCGCCTAATCCGCTATCTTTCTGATAATTCTCTTCTCGATCCTCTACAATCTGGTTTCCGCACCCTACACTCCACAGAAACTGCTCTAGTTAAAGTCTCCAATGACCTCCTCACTGCTAAATTTCAGGGCAACTACTCGTTGTTGCTTCTTCTGGATCTCTCTGCAGCTTTTGACATTGTTGATCACCACCTTTCCCTCAGCATGCTCAGCACCATTGGCCTTCAGGACATCGCTCTCGATTGGTTCTCATCCTACCTCTCTGACCGTTCCTTCAATGTCTCATTTTCTGGTTCTACCTCCTCTCCTCTTCCTCTTGCTGTTGGGGTTAATCAGGGATCGGTTCTAGGTCTTCTCCTTTTTTCACTCTACACATCCCCCATTGGACAAACCATCAGCAGATTTGGCTTCCAATACAATCTCTGCGCTGATGGCACTCAACTATACACCTCCTCCCAAAACATCACTCCTGCCCTGCTACAAAACACCAGTGACTGTCTGTCCGCTGTCTCTGACATCATGTCCTCTCTCCATCTGAAACTAAACCTCACTAAAACCGAACTTCTTGTCTTTCCACCATCTTCTAACCAACCCTACCCTGCTATTTCTGTCTCAGTGTGTGGCACCACCATAACTCCTAGACAACAGGCCCGCTGTATTGGGGTAATACTAGATTCTAATCTGTCTTTCACCCCTGATATCCAATCCCTTTCCCGCTCCTGTCATCTGCACCTCAAGAACATCTCCAAAACCCATACTTTTCTCACTGTGGAAACAGCTCAAACCCTCGTTGTTGCTCTCATCCATTCTCATCTTGACTACTGCAAATCCTTGCTTATCGGTCTTCCACTCTGCAAACTCTCCCATCTCCAATCTGTGCAGCAGCCAGGCTCGTCTTTCTTTCCAGCTGCTATATTGACGCCTCTACCCTGTGTCAGTCACTGCACTGGTTGCCCATTCAGTACAGGACACAACATAAACTCATCACTCTCACCCATAAAGCTCTCCACAGTGCTGCACCCCACTACATCTCCTCGCTCATCTCTGTCTACCACCCTACCCGCTCTCTGCGCTCTGCTGATGATATCAGAATACATTCCTCAATCATCCAAACCTCCCATGTCCGTCTCAAAGATTTCACACGTGCGGCACCAATTCTCTGGAACATGCTACCACGGGCGATCAGGCACACTCACAACCCTCACAGTTTTAAGAAGGCTCTAAAACACATCTACTCAAGCTGTCATATCAAGATCCCTAGTTGCTAACCCCCTTTTTGCTTTTTAAAACCTATCTGTCATTTCCCAATGCTAGGGCACTCACAGGCACTTATCTGTAAATAATGTACCTGTCAGGGTGGCAGGGTCACTCAGCTTTTATGTAGACCACCTCCTATTTATGTAACATGGCTGGACCATTGTAAGCTTAGCACTTCTTAACCCCTTGTCTCACCCATGCACCATAGTAGATTGTAAGCTCTCGCGAGCAGGGCCCTCACACCTTGTGTCTCATTTGTAAGTTCTTTTAATGTGTATTGTCTGTATATATACCCTCTAAATTGTAAAGTGCTGCGAATATGTTGGGACAATATAAATAAAAATTATTATTATATTATTATTATCATTATTCTGTCATTTGGAAAATACAAATAATTTTGGTTCTTAATTCACCTAAAACGGGTAAGGTTTACTCTGCTTTCATATCATGCATATGTGTCTTTTTATATAGTGTATGTAAACTTCTGGTTTCAACTGTACAATCTATTTGTATTAAATAAAAGTTCACAGACTGAAAAAAAAATGTGCTTCTTCATTCTAATTAAAGGGTTTCATTATTTACATGTAAATAGGAAGACATGGGTGATTACATAACTAGAGCTAAACTAATCCCAACCTGAGACTGTTTATTCAAGTGATATGGGAAGGAGTTAGTTATAGGAAGGTGCATAAACTTTGCATAAAGGTGCATAAACTTTTGTGCAGACATACAGTATTACAAGCACATATTTTATTGATATTTCTATTGCTAACTTGCATTTTTGAATGTTCATATCAGATACATTTTTGTATTTTTGATTAATCTTACAGCTGAAGTCCACCAATAATGATGTGTAACTTTATGCAGCCATTTAATTAATGTAAATTAAAATCTATTTGATGAACAATAAAACGTTATCACAGTTATCAATCACCCAAACTTATTCACTTATCCTACATTATTTTCATACCTGGTGTATACTAGAGAAGGCTCTGGACAGCACAAATGCTGCTCTTGCTGTAAGACTGCACAGGTATAATGTATCTAAAATAGTTTATTACCCATTTGCTATTAGAAAATAACATTATCATTATTACTGTGTATCATGTCACTTAACCTTCCTCTCAGGATACAAGTAGCACAGAGTGGCAATATTAGTGGCATATAGCCACAAACTTCCATGCTTTAATCTAAGTCACATTGTTAAGTTGGTCATTACCCAATCACTTGGTTGCTGGGCAACATTACCCTCTATTACAGAATACATTAAACTGAACATGTAAGGAGAAATTAATATAGTGGTTTTTTATAGTGGTTTTGATTTACTAACCCTGACTAATACTTAAAAAGTGTAAACTTAGACTAGACAGTCTAAAAATGCTCCAAATTCATTATAGCAGCTCATGCTGTATAATAAATTTGTCATATCTCAAGGTGCTGTTGTCTGATTTCATACTATTTGTTGGTTCAAGACATTAAAGGGGTGTCCCGACACTTACAAATGCTCATTAGTCCAACGGGGCATGACATAGAATAGAAGAAACTGAGAAATACTTACCTCATAGACGCTCCCGTTCTAGTGCTATAGCTGTCCAGACGATCCCGTCAGATGTCTTTCCTATTTATTCTTCACCTAACCACTGTGGCCATGTGGTATATCCAGCACATAACCGCTGTGGCCATGTGGTAAATCCAGCACGTAACCACTGTGGCCATGTGGTATATCCAACACGTAACTGCTGTGGCCATGTGGTATATCCAGCATGTAACTGCTTTAGCCATGTGGTACATCCAGAATGTAACCGCTGTAGCCATGTGGTAAATCCTGCACATAACCACTGTGGCCATGTGGTATATTCAGCACGTAACTGCTGTGGCCATATGGTATATCCAACACGACACCGCTGTGGCCATGTGGTATATCCAGTACATAACCGATGTGGCCATGTGGTATATTCAGCACGTAACCGCTGTGGCCATGTGGTATGTCCAGCATTTAACTGCTTTAGCCATGTGGTACATCCAGAATGTAACCACTGTAGCCATGTGGTACATCCTGCACATAACCACTGTGGCCATATGGTATATCCAGCACGTATCTGCTGTGGCCTTCTGGTATATCCAGCACATAACCGCTGTAGCCATGTGGTATATTCAGCATGTAACCGCTGTGGCCATATGGTATATACAGCACGTAACCGCTGTGGCCATGTGGTACATCCAGCACGTAACCACTGTGGCCATGTGGTATATCCAGCACGTAACCGCTGTGGCCACGTGGTACATCCAGAACATAACCACTGTGGCCATGTGGTATATCCAGCACGTAACCGCTGTGGCCACGTGGTACATCCAGAATGTAACCACTGTGGCCATGTGGTATATCCAGCACGTAACCGCTGTGGCCACGTGGTACATCCAGAACGTAACCACTGTGGCCATGTGGTATATCCAGCACGTAACCACTGTGGCCATGTGGTATATCCAGCACGTAACCACAGTGGCCATGTGGTATATCCAGAACATAACCACTGTGGCCATGTGGTATATCCAGCACGTAACCGCTGTGGCCACGTGGTACATCCAGAACGTAACCACTGTGGCCATGTGGTACATCCATACATTCCACTATTACCAACAACTGCAATGAGTCTGTTTTATTCCCTGTTTCTACATGTGTTTCCTCCAGGTACTTTGATTTGTTCCCACACTCCAAAAACATACAGATAGATTAATTTGGAATTTAGACTGTGATCCCCAATGGGAACAGCGACCAATATGAATAATGGCAAATTCTGTACAGCGATGTGGAACATAATGGCGATATGTATAAAGATGAATAAAAAATAAATAAAAAAGGGCATGGATCTCACACAGCCTGACACGATTACTATAATTTACACCAGAAAGTGGCATAAATAGCTGAAATCCTCTGAGGTCAGTGGTTATAGATTTCTCTTTCAAGCGAACAGACACTGAAAGATATGCCACATGTGTTATGCATTAATATATTTGGAGTTTCTCACTCTGGACACTTTCCTTAAGAAGGGTGTATTTGACAGCAGTCTTAATAAATGTCCCCATATGTTTCCTATTAGGGATATTAGGTAAATTGTGTGTTTTGGGCGATTTTAAAATTCCCTTTTTTGTTTTAAGTGCGCCCATAAATGTGAAAATTGTGAAAAAATTAAGTATTTAAATGTGGCCCAAAAATTATTTGACTACTAGTATTTTAGAAAAAAACCAAGGGAAAGATTAGGCACCCAGATAGTGATCAAAAAAGAGAGCCAACAAAAATGTAGGGGGTCCCAAAATTTATATAGGGTTCAAGCTGGGGACTAGGGTTATGGGAGTATTTGGAAGTTTGGTAACCCTTCAACAATGTAGACATTTGTAGCCTTGTTACATGCCGTTTTGTCCTGGGGGAAAGACCCCCATTCCCCCAGGAAGAAATGAGCTTTTATGGGTGTAGGGAAATTGTAGAGATGGATTCTGAAAAAATTTATTGGAAGGCCCTTTCCAATGGATGACTGGCCCAGAGAATGCCAAAAAACTTCCCCCGACCCACCCGCCCCCCCAACAACCCAAAAATTATCATTTTTGCAACGCAAATTTTACCCCTTTATTATAACAATTGGGATTGGTATGAAGTATACACTTTATTTATCCCCAACCAAAATAACCCCTGATTCCCCCATGAGCTACTTTGTGAAGTCAAAGCGGGAAAGTGGTAAAATTTAAGTGCTGGTAATTTTACCTTTACAAAAAAAAACTTTTTTTTTTTAATCGGTTCTTCTGGTCATTTAAAAATGATTATGTAAAAGGGCATGCAACCCTACCCTTTCTCTTTTTTAAAATAGGAAGATCAGAGTTTTTAATGCCTGCTCCCCTTTATTTTTGAAAATATGCTGTTTTTTTTGTGCGAGGGGTCTATATTGATGCCTATTGCCCCCACCAGTACCCCCTCTGTTTAACTTGGCTCAAAAATTAATACAGGCTCTTCGAAAAATGGAGGTCTGGGCATGCGGGGAAAAAAAAGTTTGTATTGTGAAGGGAACCTTGTGGGGAAGAAACCAGGAAAGCTTTTAACATTGGGAAATTATAATGGGAATATTAGTTAAAAATAAAAAAACCAATTAAAGGTTTTTATGTGTTTTGTCTTTCCTTAAATTTCCATATACTAGATAAAATCTAAGTTTTATCCCTTTTTTCCTTCCCATATGAGCATGTGCATGTGCCGGTTGACCCAAAAGTTTTTATAATGGAAAGTATTCAGTAAATATCTCATCATGACTGCTCAGAAGCAGTTAAATAATTATAACATGTCAATGCTTGGAGAACTAATGAGTATAGGTTCCGCTTTCTGAAGGTGGGCCTTTGGTGAAAAGAAAACTCACGTTTGTTTGCCTTTTTGTTCTTTTTTTATATCCCGAAAAGTTTTAAGACGAGCTCGGTCTCACATTTTACCGATGCAATTTGTTCAGCCGGTTTCTTGATAAACACATTGTCATAAGACATCATAGGTTTGTTTCTTTATTTTGTTAGTGGTTAATCAGCGTTTTTTTAAAGGGGATTTTTGTTTTTGTGATAGTCAAAAAAAGCTACTAAGTTGAATTGAGTTTTAAATTTTTTGACCTACGAGAGTTTTTTG
>JAODAL010064577.1:0-18653 GCA_025379985.1 Phyllomedusa bahiana
GACTAAAGGTAGTCAAAAAATTGAAAATAACTGGAACTTTTTTTTTAGGTTGGAGTTTATGTGTTTTGCGACAAGATGTTCCCCTTTGCAAGATAAAGAAGATAAAATGGGAAAACATCAGTAATGGAGTCCGAGAAAAGTTGATTTTTTTCAATATATTACACGGGTAAAAAAAGATTTGAAATTTGCCCAAAATTTTTTAAGTAAAAAATTTTTTAAAAGGGTGCTTTTGACATGAAATTTCATAGATGTCGGTAAAACCCCTCCAACCACAAAAGTTTGGAGGCCATAAATTAATTAAAGTGTAAAAATAAAAAGACACGGGGAAAACCCCCGAAATTTTATTTAATATTTCATTTAAAGCCCCTTTTTCTAGCAGCTCTATTTTTTCTCTAAAAACTTTTTGGGATTTTCCCTTTTGGCCGGTATTTTTTGGGATCATTGTCCTGCGAAATTACCCCGTTTCATCTTCATTATAGGGAGACTGGATACTGGCAGCGATTTTTATCATAAATTTTCTTTTTACATTTGTCCCATCACCCTTTCCCTTTAATTATATGAAGTCAGTCAGGACAAGTGCTATATGCTGAAAAATCCTTTTTATAGTAGTGTCCATACCGATGACTTGCTGGACGAAGCCCAAGAGGTCATGCATTTTCGGGTTTTCCAGGGGGTTGAGCCCCCAACAATTAAACAATCATGGTCAACCGTAAGGATTGTCCATTAATGTTTAAGTCCTGGAAAACCTGTTTAGGTTCCAGTTTACCCCATATACCTATTATGCAAACTGATCTCTTAAATTGGTTACCCCTTTATGCAAGTGTGATCCATTAGTTTTTATAAATACAAAAAATTTTGTCCTTATTCAAACCTGGATTTTTGATGAATTTCTCCAGTCCTACGTGCTTCTAATCTGTGCTCGGTTTCTTTTCTTTGTTATTTTGTCTCTTACTGTGCTCGTTTTCTGATACTATGTAAATAAGCAATCACTGAAAGAATTACTGATTTTGCTGAACATCCTACAAGGCTCATGAAAAAATATGTAGTTTTGATGCACAAGTTTGGGTGCACCATTTGAAAACTTAAGACTTCAACCCTTTCCTTGACAACCATCACGTAGATCTCTGCAGTCATTAGATGCTGTTACAAGAATGTCCTAATCGTTTTTTGTCGACTCCATAATTTCCAACATATAAATTAAAGGGTATTTTGTTTTAGTGCAACCATCAAATGCATCTTAGCAGCAGGAGAGGAGGCCAAGAAATAGATTACAGTCATAAAAGTGAGAAAAATGTATCAAGACAAGTAGCTCCTAACAGCAGGAGGTCAGTTTTAACTTTTGGTTGGCCACCAACCAGGTGACATAACCTATACAGACGGAAAAATAACTGTGTTACTGAAGGAAAGCAAAGTGAAACCCATATACCTAAGCAAATCTGAAGGAGGCCACTGCAAAAAGGGATGCCATAGCGGGAAAGTGGGTGCAGAAATGGTAAGCTTATAATTCAGGTCCTTACTCTTTCTTTGTTTTTTCATCTCTTTCTTGGTCTAGTTCCTTTATTTACTTTTTTCTCACTACCTTCTCTGGCAAACCCAAAAAAATTTATCTTTTTTCCCTTTATCTTCTTTTCATACACCCATGATTTTGCCCCGGAAAAAAAGGGGTGACAAAAATAGAGCAAAAAGAAGAAAAAAGATTTTTTATTTATTCTATTTTTGTAGGATTGTGGAAAACTGTCCCTCAATAATGTTGGATACTTGCGACAGGGTAGCCCAGACAAAAGGCCAGGGGAAAAGGGTGTGTTCGGGTGTAACTCCCTTTATTCTGTCAAAATTTAACGTAACTTTTCAAGTGTTTCAAAACCCTTTCCCTTAAATCTATCCTAAATGCAGAAGTTTGGCTCATCTTTGTGTCCAACAGTTATACTGATGCCTCTACCCTGTGCCAGTCACTACCTTTTTCCCCATTTACACAGAATGCAATTTATACTAATTATTCTCCCCCAGGAGCTCTCCAAGTGCTGCACATCCATATCTCCTTATAAACCCGGGACATAAAACCACCCATGTCTATATTCTCCCAATGTTTAAAAAGACAAAGGGGGCTTCAAAAACTGTCTGGTCTAGATTTTTATGTTGCCCTCTTTCTTTTCTTATAGTGTCTAAAGAAATAAAAGGGGCCCCTGTTTGGTTGTATGGGCAACAAGCAAATCCTAGACCAAGACTTTTTTCAGAAATTCCCCTAATATCCCCCATAAGTAACCTTCCCCCCCCTTTCCCCAAGTTTTTCTCACACTGCATAGTTCTCTAAATGTATCCCCCAGAATAAGATTAATTTCCAAACTCCCCCACTTAAGCATGCTTTTAAAAAATCTGTTTAGGAGGCCTTTAAAATGATCTCTTTTCTGTTTACCACCACTCCCATTACATCCAGCAACCAGTTTTAACTCTTGTTTTTACCATGGGGTTTTTCAGACAGCGTATTGCAACATGCACAGGAAACATCCACAATACGCTTTCACTACCCCTGTAGAAAGTACTGTGGCCCGGGGGGTTTTCTTTAAAACAAAGGGAGCTCTTTGCCCCGTATACTTTTTTTATTTCTTGCCTACCTTTTTTGCCAAGAAAAAGCTGTAAACCACCGTCTCTTGGAGGCGTACTTTGGTAATTACCACCCGGGATGCCCGAGATAGCCTCTGGGAAATACCCTTTTTCATATAAAGTAACACGAGAGCAGGATAATCACTCCTTTGGTTTGAATTTTTTTGTAAATCTGGGTCAATTTCAAACTTTTTCAAAATAGCGAGCATACAGCATATTTTTTTCCTTTTAGATGACAGACCTGATGGAAACCCAAGAAATTTATGTATTTAACGGGGGGCATTTTCCCCCCGGTGTCTGTAACAATTGGATTTCCGAATTTTTTTTTTTCTTCTCCTTTGATGAACAGAAAACTATAAAAAACACGGGAGACCTAAATTTTTCTCTGTAATGTCTGTTTATAGTACCCCCCAAATTTTTAAACGCTAAGGAAAGTGTTTACATTCTAAAAGTAAGATTATTTTTTAAAGACAAAAAAAAACATATAAAAACATATTACTTTGTTTGATACTGTTGGGTTTTATGCAGGGAAATTACTATATCAACTTTTATTTCGGAGCCTTAAAGGGGGGGCTCTCAAGAAGATGTCTTGTTTCATACTCTGTTAGGGCCCTCCCTTTTTGGGCCCCACCCAAAGATAAGGAGAAAGCCGGTCTGTAAGAAGTTATCTTATGGAAAATGGCCCTTCATTCTTGGGGGCTTTCACACAATGCATTTTTGGGGCGTTTTTTTCTTACAGAATTGACGCAACGAATGCTGTTTATTTTTTTGCCAAAAAAATAAAAAATAATGCACAAAAACGCAGTGTGAAAAAACCTTACAAGAACAGGGACTTATATAACTCTTGGGCATAAAGTAAGTTACATTTCGCAGCCAGTGGAAGCACAAGGCGATGCACTTAAAAATTTAAACACTAGGGGTTGATAAGCCAGACTTGTGGGAGTAATCTGGGCTTATTAGAAAAATTTGGGGTCTTTATGGGGGAAAACCCCTTTTATTTTGAAGGTTCGTGTAAAAATCTTTTAGCCACGATGCCTTCCAACAGGGGACTTCCAAAGGTGTCCTTAAGTGCCAAAAAAAGGGAGCTAATTAAGAAAAAAGGAACTTAATGTCCCTGCCCCTCTCTGCCATTTCTTGTTAAAATAAAGGAAGCTTAAAAAACTCCTTGAAGATTCGGTGCCCTAATCAGGGCATCAACTTTTTGGATTTCCGGGGATGTAAACATCATCTAAGCGGCCAAAATCCTTTCCCCCGGGGGACGCAACATCATTTGAAAGTACTTTTAAACCCCATTTATTGTTTCCAGTGCAATGGAAAGGAAATTTTTTTAGTCAAATTTAATACTTGTATACGCTCTTTAAAAGAAAAGAATTAAAGCAGAAATGGGGGCACATTGCATGAAACCCAATAAAGGGAACCAAGCAAGTGACAAAACAATGTTTGGGGTTAAATTTTTTATAAAAAAAATTTTTTAATTTCATCCACCTTTTTCCATCCAAGTAAAAACGTTTCACCCCCCCCCAAAATCCATTTTTATGCATCATTATACATAGAATTGCTCGAAAAATTGGGCTTTTTTCTTGTTTAAAGAACCGGAAGTTTTAGGGGGTTACCCCACTCCTGAATTGTGCAAGTTTTGGGCCTTTGAAATCTTTGTTTTCTTTCCGCCCGGGTCTAGGCTTAGGGTGGCCAAGGTTTGCCGGGCCGGGGTAGCGCGTCTTCACATTCACAGACCAGTTTGGGTTTACATTCTTTGTGTACTCCAGTTTTTTAAATGGCTCGATAGATCCACAAACATAACTTTCTCCTGCAAGAAAAAACTTTGTTACTTCAGGACTGTGCTTACACATCATCCACAAAATCAGTATTTAGGTTTTGGTCAAGGAGATGGCACCAAAAAATATGGATTAAGCCAATTCTTTAAGGGCACGTAAAAGAAACTTGTAAGTGTTGGGTCTACCAAAGCTAGATCTACACATAGCATAACATATTCTTATATATCTTAAAGGGGTATTCTCACCACATTGATTAGGCTTAAACATTTAACCAGAGGTAAATAAAAATTAACAAATACATTGCTGTTCTGATTTTGCTTCATTTTAAATAGATTTGTTTTTAATCTTGGTTTTCCCCGGCTGCCGACCCCCTGTTTCGTACAGCACCCAGATGGGATTGTATTGTCATACCCGCGATCTTAAGCAAACAGGGCTTTTTTCTTTCTTTCGCAATCTTTTAATGCTTTAGAGCCTGTAGCCTTTTTCCCCTGTTTTAAAAACCCCTTCCACCACCAAAGACCTCCAACCCTCTGCTGGGAAATACAAGCTAGATATCAATTAAATTTTAGAACCCCCCAAACCAACCCCGGGGAATTAGACCAAAGCCCTTTTTAAGGGGAGCGGGGTTGTGAACTTTGAGGAAAAAACCCCTTTTTAAAGACTGGCAATAGCAACACATAATCCTATGGGGAATTAGGGAATCTTATTTATACAATCCAGTAGTAAATGTTGCCTTTCTGCGTCCTGGCAGAACCAAAAGAATAATTTCCCAAAAATTTCTTGGCTGTGCCCATTACAGTTTGTCCTCTTTACGGGAAAAGATAACCTTTTCTGATGGGGTTAGATATTTCACAATACTGAGGTCCCTTCACATGAAAAATTTATTGGTTCTGGGATGACCATTGTAAGTTGAAACCACAACTCTATTGAAAACTGGTAATTGGCTCGTACCCCAAATTTTATTACCCATAAGCCAATAAAATTAAAAAAAATTTTGGGTATTAATAAAAGATTTATTAAGCAGATAACAGACAAAAAGAGCAGTTCGGGACAGGAGCTTCTTTGGGTGATGTAGAAAACACAAGAACCAAAAAAAAATGAAAAGAATCCCCCCCCTGGGCCCAAGGAGCCGCTCATCTTCCCTGTTAGAGGTACGGGACAGTAGTACCGCACTGTACTGTGAGACCTTTTAGCCGCCATACCCAGAAAACCCCACTAAAAAAGAGGTTTTACAAGTAAAAAGTCCATAATTATTGGTTTGTCGCTGGGGGAAATTTTATCTTTAAACTACACTCAAACAGACAATATTCAAAAAACCATTGTAGGAAAAATTGGTATCTTGAGGGCCCCGAAAATTTTGACCACTTATACTTTGTCGAGGAAAAAATCCAAGTAGGAAGCTTAATTTGCCTTGTTAATCTCTTGGATTACCTTACTTTCTAGAACCAGGATTGATTTTATTTCACTTGCCTTGTAATCAGCAACTTTATCTCTCCGAAAAAAGCTTTTTTTTATTCAGAAAATTTTTTGATTAGCTACGGACAGATTTTTTTTCAAAACGTTAACAACTTGCCCTTTCCACCCTATAACAGATGTGTCTAGTGTGTCTAGCATGGAGCTTTTTTATGTAGACAGAAATGCAGATTTGAGTCCACCTGGTAGGAAAGTAAATGGGATCAAATTTAATCCTACATATAACAAAAAAAAACATAAACTTCAAAGGATTTTGCACAAAAATAAATAAAAAAGTTAACCAACAACATTCAGATATAATGTTTATGCTTATATCTAGCAACAAGGAATATAGGTTCATGAAACTGCCCAGTTAATTTGCTGATAATGCACATCCTTAAATTAAGCTGTTTAAGGGTATGTTCACACAGCTTATATGGGCACTAATTTTTCTGCATCCAAAACAGCATCAAAACCTGGCCTGAAACACGCTTCTCCAGAAGAGGTTTTAGACGCATTTCTTAGCGCGTTTTTGATGCATTTTTGGATGAGGTTTTCAACACTGCTTTCACCCTTACAAATTAATAGCCAGTGCAAAAACTGCGCCTAAAAATCAATCCAAAAACGTGCCGAGAAACATGTCTAAAAACACGCCTAGGGTTTGGTCAAGGTTTTGCAGTGCTCCATTGATCCTTATGGGGATTTTCAGCACTGAAAACGCTTCAAGAATTGACATGACACTTTTTCAGCGCCCATAATAGCTTCCAAAGAAGTTCCCTCAAACGTACATAAAAACCTTGTTGTGTGTGAACTACAATTCTGTTTTACATAGGAATCAATGAAAATAAACTGGGGACATTTTGGAGCCTTTTTTGATGCTGTTTTAGAAGCGGAAACGCTTCGAAAACCACTCCAAAAATAGCGTCAAAATCAGCTGTGTGAACATATTGTAAGGCTATGGCTACATGAAGACTTTGCCCACTCCACGTAAGTCATGGATAAATTGTGCTGCCTGAATCATAGTGTTTCGCTGCTAACGAAAGTTAATGTGGTCATGTTGCAGTCTGGAAGACCATAACCCAACAGACTGTAGAAATACAACTAGAAACTGGCGAGGTGCCATGAAACAATGCCCTTGCCTTGTTCTGTGGGTATTACTGCAATAAGGGGGCTGGTTTAGAATAATGATTAAGTGGGTTCCTATTAAGTAAAACTAAGGCCCCACAAGCAACCTGTTTTCAAGGAACCAACAATACGAAAAGTGTTTGACCCAATAAAAAAAGGAAATTCTTTCCCATACAGTACATCTTAACCTGTCCCTGTAGACTGCATGAGAAGGTGAGAAAAAGTCTGAATTCTGCTTTAATTTGCACCGAGAATACAATGCAAGATGACTATTTTAACTATAGAAGCAGCTCATACATCAGAGAGAGCAAAACCCATGGCCGCTTTTCTGGGATCAAGAATATATAGAAGTGATATGATATGAAACCATGAAAGTGGAACATTGCCAGAGGGTGTAGCTGCCCAGAAGTGCAATGCTATACTGTAATATTGAGCATGAAGTCATTGTTGGGCCTGTGATGTTTAAGGTGCCATGGGGCCATAGGAACCCGCCTTGCTGTGATATGTATTAACTTACTGAACAGAAATCCTATTTAATTACATGGTAAAAAGAAGGTACAAAGGGTCTAAGACATTTTCTTGTCCAAGGCCACATTATTATATTGTCACTCTTCCAGGAGCCGCAGCAAATCTTAGAGGGGCATTCCCCATATGAGATCTTTATAGAACTTCAGTTATTTATACCCTAAATAGCTGAGAGGTCTTTAGTGATTGCCAGAGTTCAGATTAGGGATTCCCTACTTGATACTCCAGAAAGAGGATATGAAGCGCCTATTTGCATTGTAGTTTTTGGGGATTAGTTTACAACTAGAACTAGAGAGAACAACACATATATGTAGCCTCCTCTCCAATTTATCTCCTCCTCTCTGGGATTGAACACTGGTTCAGCAATGAATGTGTGTGATTACTAGGCAGGGAAGAGACTGACAGTAGCTACCTGAGAGGAGAGGTGATGTCTAAGCATGTGCAGCCAGGACTGAGGAGCTCTCAGCCCTGGTCGTATCCCCTGGACATGAGCTGTACACTATGGATCACTAAGGGAGCAGCTAAAACAAAAATGGTAGATAATTTTTAATAATGATGAATGGTGAAAATTTTTAATTTGCAAACTTCCCACATGTCACGAAGTTTGTGTCGGCACAGAACTCTTTGCCTGCATTAACTCACCTCTCCGCGCTACTGCTCTGCTAACGTCTCCTGCCTGTGACTGGCACGCACGTGTTGAGAACTCTCAGTTTTAAAGAACCAGGCAACCATACCTGGCAACCTCTGGAGACTTAAAGAACGTCCTGCCTGTGCTCAGGTTCAGTTAATTTTTGATGTTCCTACACTCATCCTGACCTCTGCATTGCTTTTGCTGTTGCCTGGTTCCAGTGACCTTCTGCTGTTACCTGCTGCTACATCAGACTGCTGCTGTTACCTGCTGCCATGCCAGTCTACTACCTCCTGCATGCTAGTCTTGTACCTGCTGCCACGCCAGTCTACCACCTGTCTGCGACCAGCCATCTCTGCCCGCTTCCGCATCTCTACGTCTGGCAATTCGGCTACCACTGGGAGCAGCCACATCAGGGGTAGCAACCTAGTAGTCCCCCGCATCCAAGTCCAACCCACCTTGTGACAGGCTCTGGTGAATGCCAGGGGGCTCTTTGGACTACGCTCCCTGGTGTGGTCTGCACTACCTCTCGCGGTAAGCCTGTGGATACATCAGCTTGCCTTCTAGCCATTAAAGTGCGAACTGACCATGGATCCCGCCAATGCACCTCTACCAGACATCCATCATATTGCAAAGTAACCCATCAAGCATTCGTTAGGAGCAACATTTTCAGATGCTGCAGTCCATTTCCACATCTCTCTGAAGCTGCATCTGAACCTTCACCTGCTGTAGCTCCATCTTCCGTTTCCATTGCCAGTCCCAGTCTGCATTTGCCACAGCCATCTCGTTACCAAGGTAACCTTAAGACATACCGCGGGTTCATCAATCACTGCACAATCCATTTTGAGGTCCTGGCACACCATTTTAAGTTGGATCGAGCCAAAGTGGCCTTCATTGTCCGCCTACACTCTGCTGAAACTTTGACCAGGAGCCTCACCCCTCTGGAAGCGAGAGCATCCATTGACAACGAACTTGTAATCATTTTTTAGGAGCCTGGGCGCAATACCTCTGTTACATTTTCTCTGCTCCTCTTCAGAAAAGGCAATTCCATGGTGGGTCAATACGCCATTCAGTTTTGCACATTGGCCTCTGAGCTTAACTGGAACAATAAGTAGTGGCGGCTTTCTGGGAAGGACGATCTGGCTGGTTGTGATTCACCATCTACCCTGGACGAACTCATCACTCTATCCAGGATTGACATCCTTTTGCAGAAAGAGAGCTAGAACTTCGCTAGCAGTCTACGTCCTCCCGACCTCGCAGTCTTTCTCGCTTTGCTCCTGTCTTCCCAAGTCTCTCTTACCTGACACCCATGCCTCAGGATGAACCTATGCAGTTGGACAGTGTTCGGAGGAAGAACACTCCCGCAGACGCAGTCTGAACTTGTGCCTATACTGTGGCAGTACCAAGCATTACCTAAAAAACTGCCTAGTTCGCCTGACTGCTCCCGTGCCTAGATCTTGTGGGTGAGGCAACCTTGTGTGAAGACGCGCCTCTTCCTTGCCTGACTACACCAGTCACCCTCAGTTCTGTGTCTGGCTTCAGTTTTCAGGTCCCTGCTGTCCTGTATTGTGGTTTCACTGCAGACTTTATTCATCCATCCATGGTTTTCATGTGCTGCCTGCCTATTCACTGTCTAGAAAAACCTTTTGAATTAATTTGTTCTGTACCGCACCAAGTCACTGACATTATGGGTTGGGAACTCCCATATTGAGAAGATCTCGTTCTATGTTTTCCCTTGCTACTCTCCTACAGTTCTCCTGGGTCCCCCCTGGGTGTAGTGGGATGCTCTAGCGTTGGATGGGAAAATGGGTGGGATCATCCATTGGGGTCATAAATTCCCCTCACGCTGCCTCAAGCATCCCATTTGGTGCAACCCCACCCGCCTCAAGCATCCTGTTTAGTGCAACCTCACCTGCCTCACGCATCCTGTTTAGTGCAAATCCACCCACCTCTCCCCGTGCTAACCACCGCTTTTGTCTTTGCTGTCGACCCCCTATGTCAATTTAGCAGGCCAGAAGAAGGTGTTTGTACTCCTGTTATCATCTGAAAAGTTTGGAAGGCCTAAAAAAAAGAAGCGGTTTAAAGGGAAGGTGGGAGGTACTGTCATGGTGCACGCCGTGTTCCCTGCTTAGGACAGTGGGCTTTCTCGTGACAGCACTGCCTGTCCAGACCTTGCTGCCGGCGTCTACTCACCTCTCCATGCTCCTTGTATGCTTCTGTCTCCTGCCTGTGACTGGTGCATGCGCACACCTCCCCTATGGCGCGTGCGTCGGCTCTCTCAGATTAAAAGGACCAGTACCTAATTACTCGCCCGACACCTGGCAAACTCCGGGGCCTTACGGAACTTCCTGCCTGTACTCTGGATCAGTTCGTTATTAATCTATTGATGTTCCTACATTGATATTCCTACATAAATATTTGATACAATAGAAAACCAGACCTTAATATTTGGTACAGAAAACTTTGCCTGCAGTTACAGAGGTCAGATGTTTCCCGTAGTTCTTGACCAAGTTTGCACACACTGCAGCAGGGATTTTGGCTCACTCCTCTATAGAGAACTTCCCCAGATTTTTCAGGTTTCGGGGCTGTTGCTGGGCTACATTGAGTTTCAGTTCCCTCCAAAGACTTTGGATTGAGTTCAGGTCTGGAGACTGGCTAGGCCACTCTGGAACCTTGCAATGCTTCTTACGGAGCCACTCTTTTGTTGCCCTTGCTGCGTTTTTTGGGTCATTGTCCTGCTGGAAGGTCACTGTATGGCAGCAATATTGGTAATAGTTTAATGGTTTATATTCAGTTATGCCATGGTGTATTATCTAGTCACTATTTGATGGTGTAACGTTTTCAAAGGACTTTATTTAAGCACAGATGAAATTTAAAGAGGAATGCAGATAGTCCATGAAAATGTCTCTATAGGGGAGTGGATCCTTAGGGAGGTAGTAGGCAGTGCTCTGTCACTGCAGTAGTCATGATGTGCAACAGAGTCCAAACAGGAAAATATAGCAACGGGAGCCTAGGAGTGAAGCACAGGATAAAAAGAGGCAACAAGACTATAGGTACCAGCAGGACTTGAAGTGGTAGACAGGTAGGAGTCCAGACCAGTCAGGTAACACAGACAGGACAGCAAAGCAGGAGTATGGGAACAAGGCTGGATAGCAACACCAGGATGTGCAACAGTAATTCCAGCACCAAGGGAAACAAAATTCAGGGCTGAATAGTTCCTGAGGTCAGGTAAATGCAGGGCAGCTGTGCCTGTTGGAGCCAAGTGCTTAACTGTTACCCTGCTGGAAGGCACAGAAAGCACTTGACTCTCTCTCCCTTTCACAGTTGCTGCCAGAGTCAAAAAGGAAAGTGGTAGCACAGCACAATTCTAACACATCTATTTTGTGAAGTGCACCAGTTCCTCCTGCAGCAAAACAACCCCACAACATGATGCTGCCACCCCTGTTTTTCACAGCTGGGAAGATTTTCTTAGGCTTCCAAGCTTTTCCCTTTTTCCTCCAAACATAACGATGGTCATTATGGCCAAACAGTTCAATTTTAGTTTTGCCAGACCCAGGACTTTCTGAAAAGTAGGTTGCCCGGAGCCCTCGACTCGCCCGGGTCACAGGCGCGTCCTGCTGCGGTCCCAGCGGAGCCCGCCACGTCGGGTTCGGGGTCCGTCTTGTCCAGTCTCCGCCGGCGTTTTTTCCCCCCCCCGGTCCTGCTCAGTCGTCCCCCGGGTTCCCCCCCCTTGGGGCGGCGGGCTTTTGAAATTGGGGTCTTGGTTTTATCGGGATCCCTTTTTACCCCCTTTGGGCCCCCTAAGTTTTATACCCGGGAAAATTCCCCTGCCGGGCCTTCCTGCGTCCCCCCACGTTTATGGGAAATCCAGACCCGCCTGCCCCGGACCCCTTTCCTGCCTTTTTGGCCCCCGCTACGGCTTGCCGACGAATTGTCTCGTCTCCCTTTGGCCCCCCCGCGGAAGTCCCCCCGTGGAAAACGCCCTGGTAGCCCCCGCCGCAGCAAGCCCATCCCGCTGTGGGGAGGGGTCTGGTGAATACGGGACCTACTTAGATTCCGACCCCTGGCGTGGGCTTCCACCATGCCTGCGGGGGTCCCGGACCCACTACCGCCGTTACGTAGGATCGGTGGATCCCCCCAAGGGGGTTTTTGCAAGGTCGCCATTTTAAAACCCGTTGGGGCCAAAGCAGTCCAAACAGCTCGCGCACAAGCGCAACAGCTCGGCCTCTCTTTTTGGTGCAGGTTCTGCCACTGCAGCGAGTCGGCTGCAGGGGTTTTCCTCCCGGGGCATTGCCCCGTCGGTCCAAGCTCGGTAATCCATCCCGACAAGTTTGAGGGGGTTTCCCAAAGGTTGCAGGGCTTCTCCCCCAGTGCCCCCCTGCATGGGGAACTCATGGCAGGTCATTTCGTCAGAAAGATCCCAGGTGGCCTTGTGGCAGTCCCCTCTGGTAAACCCTGTGGGCAACCCCTTTTGGGGGACCAGGTCCCCATTAGGGCCGATCTAGGACATTTCTTTGAGTTCGGGTGTCTTCGGGCCTGCTGTGCATCGTTCCCAAAAAGCCTGTTAAAACCTGCAGCAAGGGAATCTCGTGGGGACACGCCTGAAATTTCCCGCACACTACCGGAGTTCCTGGAACGATGCAGCATTATGCGCACGTTCAAAAAAAAGGCCCTACCCCAATCAAGGATGCTCCCGCCGGGGCTTCCCGCTTTTTAAAGGGCAAATCCCCGGGCAAACCGGATTGACATCCCCGTTTCGCAAAAAGGCTGAGGTCCGCCAAGAGAAAGAACCAGCCGTACCCCCGTCATTCCTCTTGCACGGTGTTTCTACGGCCTCCACCCCCTTCCTTCCCCCAGCGTGGAAGGGCCCTTGCAAGTCGTAGAGCCCACCTTTTCCGAAGAACTTAACGACGGGTAAAAAACCCTATGTCTTATGCGGCACCCCTGATCATCTCCTGTTTTTGTCTGCTTCGCCCCGGGTCGGCGAAGGGACCCCAGGCTAGTGGGAGAAGCACCCCCTAACGTGTGCACCCTCTCCCCCCGCCTGAACATTTGGCCCTGATCGGCATGAAAAAAATTTTTTTAAATTCTTGGACTGGTTTCCCGCGGAAAAACTTCCTGGACGCTGCCTGGTGTTCAACACCCCTTCCGTGTTCCCCTGGAAATCCTCTGTCCATTTCTCGTCTGGGAGATCCCCCTGACCAGTCTTTTCCCGTACTGAGCCATTGTCCCCCAAGTGGGGACCCAAAAAGAAAGACTATCGTTTTTGTTTCCCTCGGTCTTTTTTCGCGTCCTATTGGGTCTTCCATGGCTGCACCCCATCCCCCGGTGCTTAACGGGGACGGGGAGGTTTGCGATGGGGCTAGGTGTGGTCTCGCTGTTTGGTACCCCTCGAGGTGGCCGCTTCTCGGTACCAGCAAAGCTCTAGGGGTTTCCGGCCTTATCGGGGGGTATGCTGATGTTTCTTGGAAGAGGCAGAGCCCCTGCGCCACATCTCTTATGATTGTCGTTTGCCTATTCCCCGGTCCAGCCCCCCTGGGCAGAGTTACCCCTTACCTTTCGAGACACAACCCCATGTAAAAGTAATTCGTGAAAATCTCCAGAAGGGGTTTATTCGAAGCCCTTTCCCCCCGGGGGGCAGGATTCTTCTTCGTGGAAAAAAAGGACGGTCCCTTGGCCCCGCTTTGTTCCCGGGGTTGAAAGATCCGGTGAAGAATCGGTCCCCCCTATTTGATCACGGGTTTTTTTCATGTTGCAGGGCGAAGGGTTTTCTCCAATTTGGATCTAAGAGGGGCTACAATTTGGCCCGAAATCCCGGGGGCGATGAATGGAAGATCCCCTTAAACACCAGGGACGGCCCAAATTGAGTCCCGGGTTTTCCCCATTCGGACTGTGTAATGCGTCCCGTTTGGGTCGTGAATGACTTTTTCAGGGATTTTTTAAACCCCTGGTAGTGGTTTTTTGGACGATTTTTTGGTGTACTCGCCTGCCCTCGGGCCCACTTCAGTCCGTCAGGTGTTGAACGGCTCCGGTTCCCCTGTATGCCAAGCTGGAGAAGTGCCTCTTCACCAAACCAGCCTTCCGTTTTGGGGTACATTATTTCTGATCGAGGTCAGATGGATCCCGCCCAAAACTGTCAGCCGTGTTGCAGGGCCCGCCCCGTCGGTTTGCGGCCATACAGCGTTTTTTGGGGTAAAAATATATCGCCTTTTATTCCCCCCTTTTCTACGAGTGGTCGATGTGGCTTCACTAAGAAACACGCTAACCCCCGCAGTGGCCCCCGAAGCTGGGAGGCTTTTTAAAGTCAAATTCCTTTTACATCGTCCCCTCGGGCGGACCCGCGAAAAACCCTTCACCCTTGGAATGGATGCCGTCCTGGGGGGCGGAGCCATCTTACGCAAAAAGGGCCCAGGGCAAGACCGTAAAGTGTGGTTCTTTTCCAAAAGTTTCCCGGCCGAAAGGAACTACAGATAGGCAACCCTGAGTTGCTGCCATAAATGGTTTGGAAGAATGGCGTACTTTGGAGGGGGTCGATCCTCTGATCTTTCGGACCACAAAAACTCAAACCTCCTGGGCTCAGCGACTTAACCCCGCCCGGTAGGTGGGCGCCTTCTTCTCCCGGGTTTGCTACAAATTCACTTCCCGGCCCGTGGAGAAGAACATCAAGGCACTCCTTTCCGGGCTTCTGACGTGGTGGGTGAGGAGTCTACTCCAGACATTAATTCCCCCAAAGTTTTTATCTGGTGCTCGTTTCTCCCGGGGGTTCCCCCGGGGGCCCCCCGTACGCCTGCTTCCCCAGAGCTCCCGAAAAAGGGGCCCTTGCTCTTTGGGGGCCGGTCATCCGGAGCTCGTAAGACGTTCTTTTTTTTTCCGGTTTATTTGGGGGCCCCGAGCTCGTAAAGGTGTCAAGGTTTCGTTCAGGCCGAATCCCGTGCCCCAACAAGAGCCCCGTCACAAACCCGGGAGGCTACTACACCCTTACCTTCCGACGCAACCTTTACCAATTGCGTGGGTTTTTAACGATTTCCCTCCTTCGGCTGGCAACAGTCATTTGGGTGATACTGATCGGTTCCCAAGATGGCGATTTTGTCCCCCTGCCGGCCTGCATCGGCCAACCCCCTTTGGGGGCTTTTTCCCAAATGTGTTCCCTTATGGCTCCCCCAGAAAAAAGTTTTCGGATGGGGGTCCAGTTTGTCTCCCCGTTTTTGGGTCCCTTTTTTCCCAACTCCAGGTGAAGCCGGGGCTTTTTGTTGTTCACCTCGGGCGAATGGCCAGGTGGAGAGGTAAACCAGTCTTGGGTGGGTTTTCACGCCCTTTGTTTTTAGCCGCCAAGCATTGGCCAATTGTTGCCATGGGCGGAGTTCTTTACAACTCCCGAGACTAGAACCGCAGGGGTCTCTCCCCCTTTTACTTGTTACCGGTCTGCATTCCGCCCACTTTCTTGGCATTCCCTTTCCCAGGTTTGCGGCGGGTTTCACTGGTTCAGGAATAAAGACCCTTGGTCCCCGGCCCCCCAATCTTGCCGCGCTTCCGAGGCACGAAAACCCAAAACCCACAAAAGGGAAAAAGTCCTCTCCCGTTTCTTCCCCCGGTGACAAGGGGTGGCTGCGGCCAGATATGTCCTCTTAAATGCCCCCCTACAAAAAGGGACCCCGTTTGGGACCTCGAGGTTTTAAATCGATTAATCCGGGTTTTTTACAAAAAGGCCCCCCCCACATGAGAATTCCTAACTATTCCACGTCCTTATAAAACCCCCGGCTTAACCTTTTTTCTGAAGTTATCCCCTTCCCCCCATAGTGAGCTTCCAATGTCTTTAATCAGGGAAAACCTGCGTAGAGGAGAATAGGGGAAACGGTACTTTCTGGTAGATGGAAGGGTTTGGTCCCGGGAAAGAGGTCTTGGGGGCCGGAGGAGAATATCCCTGAAATTTAAATTTATCAGGATTTCTTGATCCGAAGAGAAGGGGGGCCCAAGGGGGGGGGGGGGCCCAAGGGGGGGTACTGTCATGGGGCCCCGCGCCTTGTCCGGGGCGCAGGGCCTCCCCGGGGCAGCTCCCCGGGGGCCCCGTCCCCCAGTGGGTTCGGGGCCCTCTTGTCCCCCTCCCCGCGGGTTACTTCCCCCGGCGGTCTGCCAGTCAGTCCAGTCTCCCGCGTGGTCCGCCCCCAGGGGGGCGCGCGCCGTGTTTGAAATTTAAAGGGCAGTGCGCCCGGTAATTGGGTATTTGGGGGATGCTCTATTTAGGTCTGGCCCCTTTTTTTGCCCCGGGCCCTGCCCGGGTCCTTAGGGGTTTTACTCTGGGGAAAGCGTTCCTAGCCTTGTCTTGTTATGTTACCGTACCCCTTGCCTGTTTATGACCCCGGAAAATTGCCCCCTGCCTGCTTCTGCCCGTCCCGTTTAGACAGAGCCCCCTGCCTGACCCTTTGCCTGTCCCGATACGAGCTTGCCTGAGAATCTGTTACGTCTACCCTGGCCGCCACCCCCGGGGAAATCCCCCCGGGGGAAACGACCCGGTGACTCCCCCCCGCACAATCCATCCCTTTGGGCGGGCTCTGGGGAAAACGGGCCCATTAAAATTCCGTCCTGGCTGGGTTCCACCCCTCGCTGCGGTGGTCCGCGGGCCATCCGTCGTTAAAAGGGCTTTGTTCTGTGTGCATTTGAAAAAATTAATTGGCTCTTATATGTTTCTTTTGGGGTAATGGCTTTTCCCCGGCGGTGGCCCCTTTTAGCCAGTTGATAAGTACTGTTTTTATATGGTAATGACAAAAATTTAACCCTTTCCAACCAGCATCTTCACAATGTCTTTTTCTTTTGTTCTTCGGTTTAATGCGCTGTCAGACCCAAAACAGTTCATCTCGAGAACAGAACCCCTCTCCCTTCCCGAACGGTATGATGGGTGGACATTCCCATCTTGTTTGTACTTGCATGTAATTGTTATTACAGATGAACAAGGCACCTTCAGGTATCTGGAAATTGCACCCAAAGATGATCCAGACTTGTGCAAGTCCACAATTCTGTTCCCGATATTTTGGCTGAGTGCTGTAGACTTTCCCATGATGTTACACACAGAAGCTCCCAAAGACATGGCATCATCATATGGGTTGTTCAAAATTGTTTAAAGGCATAGTAATGCTAATGTATGTACATTTTTGAATCATTATTCTGGCATATGGTAAATATAAATAATTTTGGTTCCTAATTGACCTAAAATGGGTAAATTTTATTCAGATTTCATGTCAGATAGTGAGAAAAACATGCAGATGTGTCTTTTTATTGAGTGTATGTAAACTAATGGTTTAAACTGTATATTCTCTATAAGTGTCACATATTATAATGATGTTCTCTTCTTCATTACGCATGTTTATAGTATATTGTGTACTGATTATATTTAGTCTTATCTCCGCCTCCTCACCTGAGAGCAGCCTTGTCATTTGTGAATTGATCCCGTGACTTGTTTTTAACCCAGCACAACACAGGTGCAAGTTAGCTGTAATCAAGAGTCCTCCTTGGACTTCAAACACACAAGCCAGAATGCGGGACCTTCCATCTGTCTCTGAATCATAAGCTACCACCTTGCTTTGTGCTTTTTAATAAGGTTTTTCAATAAAGAAGAATGATATTAAGGATTCCCGGATTCCTATTGTTTTTACATATTCAAGATATTGATGCAGGCTGCTGCCGACAGCCAGGATTCCTGGATCTTTCCGGTTATAGGGGACGGAGAAGATACAGAGCCCAGCGTGGTGAGCAAATACCTTTTTCTTATATTTTGATGTTGTATATTTTGAATTGTTGTTAATATTGGCCTTGGGATTCTTGTTTTGTGTAGCGGTGTTATTTGGTAACTGTATGACCATTATTTAGTCATTTTATACTTAGAACTTTGGCCGACATGTCAGATTCCGGCTGCATCATTTTTTGGTGTATTTTGTACCAGAAAACTGTTGTAGCCCTATTCTATAAATGTATGAACAGTCGTACACCACCAAAAGTTTGCACCAGACATGACACATTTAAATGCACCAATGCTAAGATACGCTATGCGCCAAAGTTATGCACCTAAGATATGCTATGACATGCTATGCAAGCATGCCACACGCCAGATTTATGACAGGTTCAATATTCGGACACACTATACACTTATTTAATGCGCCTTAAAACTGGTGCGGTGGTGCCTCTTTTCTGACATGTCGTTTGTGTTAAGCTTTGTTCACACAGCGTAATTGCAGGGCGTGCAGTACACCTCGCAATTACGCTGGGTGTTCGGGAGTCGCGCTGGTACGCGCATACTCCCGCGACACACGGCGGGGTAGCGGTAGCCCGCCGGCTCCATTGAAAGTCATTACTCGCGGCACGTAAGCGCCGCAAATAATTGACATGTCACTTATCTCCCAATTGTATTGTACGAGTGGGGAGAGGAGGCGTAATCCACAGTTCTCTCTATTAGAGCGCAAATACAACGTGAAATGCGCGCCAAAATTCCCCTTGTGAACATAGCCTTATAGCTTTTTCTATATTTTTATTTACACAAAATGTATCATTCGGGGGGA
>JAODAL010064578.1:0-18653 GCA_025379985.1 Phyllomedusa bahiana
TTTAAATGTTTTTCCATTTATCAAAATAGCATTCTAACCCTTTTTTGTGCTTTACTTCCTCGCCATTTTGTGTTTGGTTTCAGTAAAAGAACATTATTGTTTTTATACTGGGCCCCATATTCACAAAAAAAATTTTTCCCCCCAAATTTAGCTACTAGAATTCACTGCAAACTGTGTCATCTTTTTCCCATTTTTGCAGACTTTGTCTTCTGCTGCGAATTCCACAATAGATCTTTCAGACGGAAAATTCCATCATGAGAATATGCCCTCAGGGTAGAAATAAATGTTGCGGTCTCTACATGGTTGCAGTGTTCCTGACCACGCAACCATGTAAACCCAACCTGTCCACACTTTTACATCTAGCAACGCCATAAAAAATGGGGCATTTGCTGTTATTACTATCAGCGATAATTGCTTAGACTGTCTACTTTCTTAGAAGAGATTTATATTTATACAGTGATTTAAACTTTATTTAAATAAAAGGGTTTAATTCATTAATGGTATATTTAGATGTCATGTCGTGGCTTATTGCCACGCATATTATTATTTATTTTTGAAGCGTCATTAATTTCAGGGTGCTATACATTGAAAAAGGGGCAAAAAAGGGGTTTTCCATTCATAAAAAAAAAAAAATAATCACTCTTTTGCAAAAAATAAAAGAAAAAATTCATTCACCTTTCCCTTTCCCGCCCTCCTTCAGTGCTGGCTCTCCCAGATTTTCTGTCTTTATTCTGTTCTCTTCTAAATGGGACTTTATCACTGCAGCGGTCATGTGCCCCTGCTTACATTACCATTTGGAAGTGTAGAGCTCTGAACACTGATGTAAGCACATGAACACTGTAGCAGTGAAGCCCCATTCAGAAAACAACGGAAGGAAAACAGACTGTGAAGAGTCAGCGCTGGAACGGAGGTGAGGAGGGGAAGGCAAGAAGGTTTTCTTTTTATTTTCCCCATGCTGAAAAATTAATTTTGTAGAAAAAGGAATAACCCACTTCAACTACTTAACATAAGACATAATAATCATCTGGAAATGAGTGACTAAATCTGGTACAGACTCTGCTCGCGATGGCTGACAAACAACTACTAAAAAAAACTTGAAAAATTATGCAAAAACTGTGACATTAGTTTGTGTAGTCATGGTAAAAAATCCCTCAACATGACCGCTTTGTCTTAATATACCATTATCAGGAGATCTGAATGAGTACCAAAAGGAGGGCCTAGAATACAAATGACAAACAGCAATACAGAACTATTATGTTTTTCAGATTAAAGTGAACCTGTTAGATGATATATGCATCCCTATCTGAGACCAGGATATGTTTAAGGGAGAGAAGCGTGAGCTCTGGGTATATATGGGGTTTAAATGACTTAGAGCAGGATTTCTAAATATAAAGTCCTTCTTAGGGCTTGTTCACACAGAGTTTTCACTCCGTGTTACAAGCGCTTTGTAAATCCGTCTTGGGGAGCGACAGAGTGGACCCCAAGACGGATCTAAACAATTAGCAGTGACTTTATCACTGCTCGCTATTAGGAAGACACAGCGGCGTTCAGATGAGAGATCGCAGCTGCGTGTTTCAAAAGCGGCCGCTCGGGTCCGTCTTGCAAAGAATTGCATGTCCCCAAGACGGATCTATAAAGCGCTTGTTACACGGAGTGAAAACTCCGTGTGAACAAGCCCTTAGACTACTCCAGTCTCTTTAGGAGACAACGGGAGCCCTGCTTACCCTTCCCTTATACAGTGATTGACAGCTTTCCTGGCATCAGTGTGTATACAGAGCAAACTGTATGTTGGCGGGGTTAGCAGTAGTATCAATTTAGTTTGATTTCTTCTCTGCCTTTTAGGGCTTGCCCCATGGCAAGTGTTATTGGTTGATTTTTCAGATGGTTTTCAGTTTTAGAAACCATCTGAAAACCGATAAGCGACAACCGACAGCAGTTCCCACTGAACAGATTTTCCGCCGGACTTTTTTTTTTTAAAACAGTGCTGGTGGGCCGAAAAACGTAGAACATGTTAATTCTTCTGCCCGGTTTTTGAGCAGAACATGAACATGTGAATGTGAAGGGGGACAGCTTGAATCCACAAACCGCGGAAGTAAGCCGTCCCCCTATGTGTCAAAAAAAGACTAAGTATCGGTCGGAAAATCCAACCAGTATTTTGTCAGTGCTGTGGGAATGCACCTTACTCAGAAATCCTGCTCCAAATAATATAAATCTATGTATCACAGAGCTCAGCTTCTCTCCCTCTATCATATCCTGCTCTCAGATAGGGTAGCATAAACCACCTGACAGGTTACCTTTAAAGAGTTAACAGTAAACACTTCTTTAAACTGAGAAGAAAAGAAATACTATACATGTTTAAATAATGTTGACATATAAAGTATCTCACAAAAGTGAGTACACTCCTCCCATTTTTGTTAATATAGTATTATATCTTTTCATGGGACAACACTGAAGATATGACAATGTAAAGTAGTCTGTACAGCTTGTATAACAATGTAAATTTGGTGTGCCCTCAAAATAACGTCACACAGCTATCAATGTCTAAACACTGGCAACAAAAGTGTGTACACTCCTAAGTGAAATTGGAAAAATTGTGGCCGATTTGCCATTTTCCCTCAAGTGTGAATGGGGAGCAGGTTTGTTAAATTTGGTGTTATCGCTCTCATATTCTTATACGGGGGTCACGTAATTTTACTGGCCTTAGGGGCAAAGAACTGATCTGAAAAAAATTTGTTGTTCATTTTAAAGAGGGGCTTAGGCTATAAGAAGATTCCAACAAACTGAAACTGAGCAGCAGAGGGGGCCAAGAACAACAAGTTTAAAACAGAAGGTTCACTCACAACAAGTGAGGGGTGTACTCACTTTTGAGATACTGTATTTATTCACACTATAAATGTACTATATCAGTTTTGCCTCAAAGGGGTATTCCCATCTTGCACATTGACGGCATATCTCTAAGAGGTGGGTCCACACATTTTCGAATGGGCCCATGAAAGTCTCCTTCAGAACAAAATGACCTGCTTGTAATACTACCTTTCTGTTCTATGGGAGTTCCAAACACATCTCATCAGTACTTAAAACTCCCATTAAAAATAATGGAGAGAATTTTGCGCAAGCTCAACCATCTCTCTGTTCTAAATGGAGTCTTCTTGGAGCCTGTTCCCAATTCTTGGGACCTGCACTTACTTTTTATCTTGTGCCTTACTTCTCCATGGGTTGTATTTGGTATTGCAGTTCTGTTCTAGTCATTGAAATGCTGATTAGATCTAGTGATGAACTAAAGTGGTGCATTTTAAAAAAGAAAAAAGAAACAAAGCAAATCCTTAATTTCTAATCTGAGGCAACTGACCAACTGAAATAGAAATGAGCTAAATTCATCAATTGTACAGTAAGTACACCAAGAACACAGAACACTTACACGGGTTTGTGCACCTTTTTTTAAACAGTACGAAAAAACCCTTATCCCTCATAAAAAGTGTGTTTGTCCATACTCATCAAAATGTTCAAAATTTTTTTATTTGGGTGATCATTTCAACGAAAGTACGGGATTCTTAATGTTGGCAGATATTATTTTCTAACCTCAGGTTTGAACAGGTAAGAATTTAATGGATCTTGAGGACTTTGGAGAGTCTTTCCAGGGGGATACAAATTTGGTTGGGGCTTCTTGATTGTCCCTTGTGAAGGAAGTTTGTCTCCTGGTGCTGCTGTCAGAATCTTCTTTGTTTATATTTTGCTTGAATTTATTGCAGCATAGAATACTTATGATAAAATCTTGTAGTAGGTGTCCACTGAAGAACATGTATATCCAGGGGTTGCAGCAACTGTTCAGGCTGGCCAACAAGGCAGACACAGCGATAGCCATGTTTTCATTCTCTAAAAATGATTAAAAAATTTTGTAATGCAATGCAAAACAAAAATTTTTTAAAAACAAAACATCTATGTTGTGACCTTGGTATTCATTTTTGGACAGGGTGAATAGGGTTTTTTTTACCGTTTTTTTGGTACAATGCACTAACGAAGCGGCTGAAATTTCTAAGCGCCTAAAATATGGTTAGGGGCATTTTTTAAATGTTCCTAACATAAGGGGTGTTTTGGGGGGTTTGGGGCTTATGGGGCGTGCCACACCCCAAATTTGTAAGATAGACACAGTATGAATGTGGTTCTGCAAAAAAGGCGCATTATGCTTCGACAGGCAGACCTCTTTGCCCCAATTGGGTTGCCTGAGCCTGAGAGTCGAAGGGGAAATAGATTTGCTGTAAGGGGCAAAAATGTCCAATATTTCTCAACTTACACCAGTGCAATAATTAAAAGTAATTTCTAGTAATGATCAAACTATATAAAATTTAATTTAAAAAAATTATCATATAAAAATTAATATACTGTATAAATATATAATATCCCAAAAATATAAAAATATCTCCTATAAAATGTATTTAAAATTAAAGGAATCTAAAACTAATTTTACATTAAATAACCCACTGATGATGTTGTTCAGATTTTTTAAATTAAAATTTTGACTACATTAAGTTTGAAATCTATTTTTGCTGCTCTCACCCTTTATTCCACATACCGCAACAGCCAGCACACCACAGGTCTTGCTGGGATCTGTGGTCCTCCAAGCAGTATCATAGTTTCTATTCACTAACATGCTATTCTAATGCCTTTTCTCTTTTTTTCCAGCCTATCTTTAGCCTTTATACATGTTAGGCGCATTACTTATGCGCCTAAGTTCTGTAATGCGCCTAACACACAGGCGAAGCACATTGAACTTTACACACCATTTATGAATGCACACAAAAAAACACTTTCATACATCAGGCCCATTATACACTGAAAATGAGACTCGACTATTCACTTTGACGCGCCTTCCTTTATACATGTCGCCCTATATGTTTAATCCCATTGGCTCTTCCCTTACCGGGCTACTGGCCCTATTTTCCACTTCGCTTCTCTTCTCATGTGACTATTTGAGAAAGGTCATTATTGACTGAAACGTCACAACGTATTAGTCACTTGCACTGTAAACAAATTGCTGGAGCCTGTGGAAAACGTCTAATAAATCACACTAATTTTTGCATCTTAAATTGGAGTGCGATCATTTTTCGTTATGGGATTACTTCTACTATTTTGATCAGCACCCAAACTCTAAGTCAAGAACATTATGCTTTTTGGTGTGCCTTCCTTAAAAACCGCCCTATATGTTTATGCTGATAAATAATGAATCCATACTATACTCCTTTCATAATTCTCACATAGCAGATTTGTATTTGTCTTCAGAGGGGTTCCCCAGCTCAAAATATATGTTTTTAAATGTGTCTAACATTACATTTATTACCACTTATTAATATGATACATATTAGAAATAGTTCTCTGTTTTCTTATTTTACACACTCTGTCCTGGTACCTATAGTGACATTCCCATTAAGGCTGATGTAAAAATGCAGGAGGGTCCTGGCTTAGCTACAGCCCATCGATGAGAGAGGAGGAATGTTACCTTTATGTATCGGGACTGACTGGCAGTCCTGTGGTTATATGCGAGAGCAAGTGGAAAAAATGGAGGAGGAATATTTACATAGTAAATATGGTTGGAAAAAGTGCATCTCAAAAAATTAAAATATCTTTGAAAAGTTAGTTTATGTCCATAATTCAAATCAAATAGAGAAACCCATATATTGCATAGACTCATTACACACAGAGCGATTTTATTTCAAGCATTTATTTCTTTTAATTTGGATGATTATCGCTTACACCTAATGAAAACCCAAAATTCAGTATATCAGAAACATTAGAATAATTTGAAATAGGTCAATATTGTTGTCTAATTGAGTCACACTCACACACATTGGTTTTCTAAGCCTTTAGATGTCTCCTCAGTCTGGTTTGGTGGACTACACAATCATGGGGAAGATTGCAGACTTGACAGTTGTCCAGAAGACAGTCATTGACTGGTCACAGCGTGCTGTTCAAAGCATATTAATTGGAAAATGGATTATGTGGAGGGAAATAGTGTTGTAGAAAAAGATGTACGGATAACAGAGATGAGCACAGCCTTGAATAGATAATCAAGAAAAAGCCATTCAAAAATCTGGGAGCAATTCAGTGGGAGTGGACTGTGTCTGGAGTCAGTTTTTCCAAGAGCCACCATACACAGACATATCCAGGACATGGGCTACAACTGTCACATTCCTTGTGTCAAGCCCCTAATGACCCAGAGACACTGTCAGAAGCGTCTTACCTGGGCTGACAAAAAGGACTGGACTGTGCACAGTGTCCAAAGTCCTATTTTCAGATGAGAGTACATTTTGATTTCATTTGGAAATTAAGATCCTAGAGTCTAGCTCAGGGGTGTCAAACTCGTTTTCGCCGGGGGCCACATCGGGGCCCCACGGCGTAACCCAAAGGCCGACCTAATTTTAGAAAGTTAAATGTAAATTCTCCTTTAAAATTAAGAGAGTATTAAGAGTATCTTTATTTGTACGTATTCCCGTTACAAATCAGCCCTTTTAGGAAACAGGAAGAAAGGGGAGGCCCATGGGGGAGGCAGGGCCCGATGGTGGAGGCCCAAGAGGGGAGGCAGGCCAAGGGGGAGGCCCCAAGGGGGAACAGGCCAATGGTGGAGGGGGCCCGGAGGGAGGCAGGCCAGATGGTGGAGGCCCCCGAAGGGAAAGGCCCGATGGGGAGGCCCCTGGCGGGAGGCGGCCCGATGGTGGAGGCCCAGAGAGAGAGGAGGGGGCCAGACGGTGGGGCCCACAGGGGAGGGAGGCAATGTTTAGGGGCCCGGGGGGGGAGGCCCGAGGTGGAGGCCCACAGAGGGAGGGGGCCCTGGTGGGGCCCCAAAAGGGGAGGCAGGCCGAGGTGGACCCCAGGGAGGGGGCAGGGGCCCGATGTTTGAACCAGGGGGAGGGAGGGCCCGATGGTGGGGGCCCCCAAGGGGGCAGGCCAGAGTTTTGGGTCAAGGCGGAGGCAGGCAGATGGTGGAGGCCCAGGGGGGAGGCAGGGCCCAAAGGTGGAGGCCCCCAAGGGGGGCAGGAGATTGTGGAGGCCCAGAGAGGGGGGAGGTCAGATGGTGGAGGCCCAGAGAGGGAGGCAGGCCAGATGTTTAGGACCAGGGGGGGGGCAGGCCCAAAGGGGGGGAGGCCCCGAGAGGGAGGAGGCCCGATGGGGGAGGCCCCCCCGGCGGGAGGGCGGCCGAGGGTGGAGACCCCAAGAGGGGGGGCCAATGGTGGAGGCCCCCAGAGGGGGGCAGGCCCGATGTTTAGGGCCCAGGGGGGAGGCAGGGGCCCGATGTGGAGGCCCACAGGGGAGGCGACCCGATTGGAGGCGCACAGAGGGAGCAGGCCAATGGGGGAGGCCCCCAGAGGGAGGGAGGCCAGATGGTGGATCCCCTGAGGGGGAGGCAGGCCAGATGGTGGAGGCCCAAAGAGGGAGGGGGGCTATATGGTGGAGGCCCAGAGAGGGAGGCAGGCCATATGGTGGGGGCCCCGAGAGGGAGGCAGGGCCCGATGGTGGAGGTCACAGAGGGAGGGGGAGGCCAGTGTGGAGGCCCCCCGGGGGGAACAGGCCAGATGGGGAGGCCCCCAGAGGGAGGCAGGCCGATGGTGGAGGGCCCGGGGGGGAGGCAGGGCCAGATGGTGGAGGCCCAGGGGGGGGCCCGGGCCGAAGGTGGAGGCCCCAAAGGGAGCAGGCCAGAAGGGGAGGCCCAGGGGGGGGCAGGCCAGATGGTGGGGGCCCCCAGAGGGGGGCAGGCCCGATGGGGGAGGCCCACAAAGGGGGGCAGGCCAATGGTGGAGGCCCACAAGGGGGGGGAGGGCCGGATGGTGGAGGCCCAAAGAGGGAGGCAGGGGCCCGATGGTGGGAGTCCCAGGGGGAGGCGGCCAGATGGTGGAGGCCCAAGGGGGGAGGCAGGCCCGAAGGTGGAGGCCCACAGAGGGGGCGGGAAATGGTGGAGGCAGGCCCAAGGGGAGGCCCACAGAGGGGGCAGGCCGATGGGGAGGGCCCCAGAGGGAGGCAGGCCAGAGGTGGAGGCCAAGGGGGGGGGAGGCCCAAAGGGGAGGGCCCCCCAAAAGGGGGGCAGGCAAATGGGGAGGCCCAGGGGGGAGGAGGCCCGATGGTGGAGGCCCAAGGGGGGGGCGGGCCCAAAGTTGGAGGCCCCCGGGGGAGGCGGCCGAGGTGGGGAGGCCCACAGAGGGGGGCAGGCCAGAGGTGGAGGACACAGAGGGAGGCAGGAATGGTGGAGGCCAAGGGGGAGGCAGGCCAGATGGTGGAGTCCCAGGGGGGAGGCAGGCCGTTTTTGGGGCCCAGGGGGGAGGGAGGCCAGATGGTGGGGCCCCAGGGGAGGGGGACAATGGGGGAGGCCAGGGGGAGGAGGCCAGATGGGGGGGCCCCAAGGGGGGCAGGGGAGTGGTAGGGCCACAGAGGGAGGCAGGCAATGGTGGAGGCCAAGGGGGAGGGGCCCGAGGTGGAGGCCCCCAAGGGGGGCAGGCCAATGGTGGAGGCCCCCAGAGGGGGGCAGGGCCCAAGATGGAGGACCAAGAGGGGGGGCAGGGCCCGATGGGGGAGGCCCCGGGGGAAAAGGAGGCCCCGTGGTGGAGGCCCACAGAGGGGGAGGCAGGCCGATGGGGAGGCCCCGGGGGGGGCAGGCAAGATGGGGGAGGCCCGGGGGGAGGCAGGCCAGATGGTGAAGGCCCACAGAGGGAGGGGGGCCAGATGTTGGGGCCCCGGGGGGGGCGGCCAAGGTGGGGCCCACAGAGGGAGGAGGCCCCGATGGGGGGACCCCAGAGGGAGGCAGCACAGTGGTGGGGGCCAAGGGGGGGGCAGGCCGATGGTGGAGGCCCACAGGGGAGGCAGGCCGATGGGGGAGGCCCACCAAAGGGGGGGGAGGCCAGATGGTGGAGGGCCAAGAGGGAGGGGGCCAAAGGGTAGGCCCCACAAGGGAGGCAGGCCAGAGGTGGTTTCCCCGGGGGAGGCAGGCAAGATGTTGGAGCAACAGAGGGCAGGCCAATGGTTGGGGGCCCAGGGGGGAGGCGGCCAGATAGTGGAGGCCACATAGGGGGCAGGCCAAGGTGGAGGCCCACAGAGGGGGGCAGGGCAGATGGTGGAGGGCCCCCCAAAAGGGAGGGGAGGCCAGATGGGGGGAGGCCCCCAGGGAGGCAGGCCGAGGTGGAGGCCCAGGGGGGCAGGCCAGATGGGAGGCCCACAAGGGAGGCAGGCCAGATGGGGAGGCCCAAGAGGGAGGCAGGGAGTGGTGGAGGCCCCCAGAGGGAGGGAGGGCCCGTGGTGGAGGCCCAGGGGGAAGGCAGGGCCCGATGGTGGAGGCCCCCAGAGGGGGCAGGCCGTGGTGGAGGCCCACAAAAGGGAGGCCAATGGTGGAGGCCCCAGGGGGGAGGCAGGCCAGATGGGGGAGGCCCCAAAGGGAGAGGCAAACGGTGGAGGCCCCGGGGGGGGCGGGCCGTTGGGGAGGCCCACAGAGGGGGGCAGGCCAGATGGTGGAGGCCCCAGGGGGGGGGCAGGCCAGATGTTGGAGGGCCCACAGAGGGAAACAGGGCCAGATGGGGAGGCTCACGGCGGGAGGCAGGCCAGATGGTGGGGGCCCAAAGGGGGGGCAGGCCGATGTGGAGCCCCCCAGAGGGAGGCAGGGCCCGATGGTGGAGGCCCCGAGGAGGGAGGGCCCGATGGTGGAGGCCCCCCAGAGGGAGGGAGGCCCCGTGTTTAGGGCCCCGGGAGGAGGCAGGCCCGATGGTGGAGGCCCACAGAGGGAGGCAGGCCAAGGTGGAGGCCCACAGAGGGAGGCAGGCCGTGGTGGAGGCCCCCCAAAAGGGGGCAGGCCAGATGGTGGAGGCCCCAGAGGGAGGGGAGGCCCAAAGGTGGAGTCCCACCCGAGGGGGGCAGGCCAGATGGGGGAGGCCCACAGAGGGAGGCAGGCCCCGATGTGGTCCCCCAGGGGGGGACCCGATGGTGGGGGGCCACAGAGGAGGCAGGCCAGATGGTGGAGGCCCACAGAGGGGGGCAGGGCCCGGGTGGGAGAGGGGCCCCCAAAAAGGAGGCAGGCCAATGGGGAGAGCCCCGGGGGAGGCAGGCCAGATGGTGGAGGCCCACAGGGGAGGCAGGACAGATGGGGAGGCCCGGGAAGCAGGCCAGATGGGGGGGGCCCACAAGGGGGGCAGGCCCCGATGGTGGAGGCCCAGGGGGGGGCAGGGCCCGATGGGGGAGGCCCACAGGGGAGGAGGCCAGAGGGGGGAGGGCCCCCAAAGGGAGGGGGCCAATGTGTGGCCCACAGAGGGAGCAGGGCCCGATGGGGGAGGGCCCCGGGGGGGGGGCAGGCAAGATGGTGGAGGGGCCCCCAGAGGGAGGGAGGCAAGATGGTGGAGGCCCCCAGAGGGGGGCAGGCCAGATGGGTTGAGCCCACAGAGGGAAGCAGGCCAGAGGTGGGGCCCGGGGGAGGGAGGCCCGATGGTGGTGGCCCACAGAGGGAGGCCGGCCAATGGTGGAAGCCCAGGGGAGGCCGGGCCCAAAGGGGGAGGCCCAAAGGGAGGCAGGGCCCAAGGTGGAGGCCCACAGAGGGAGGCAGGGCCCGATGGGGGAGGCCCCGGGGGGCGGCCGGCCCGATGGGGGAGGCCCCGGGGGGAGGCAGGCCAGAAAGGTGGAGGCCACAGAGGGGGGCAGGCCCGATGGGGGGGGCCCAGGTGGAGCAGGCCCGATGGTGGAGGCCCACAGAGGGGGGCAGGGCCAATGGTGGAGGCCCACAAGGGAGGCAGGCCCGATGGGGAGGCCCCAGAGGGAGGCGGCCAATGGTGGAGGCCTCAGACGGAGGGAGGCCCAAGGGGGAGGCCCAAAGGGGGCGGCCAAAAGGTGGTGGGCCCCAGAGGGGAGGCAGCCGATGGTGGGGGCCCACAAGGGGGGGCAGGCCAGATGGGGAGGCCCACGAGGGGAAGCAGGGCCCAAAGGTGGAGGCCCAGGGGGAGGGAGGCCCCGAGGTGGTGGCCCACAGAGGGAGGCAGGCCGAGGGGAAGCCCCGGGAGGCAGGGCCCGATGGTGGAGGGGCCCCCAGGGGAGGCAGGCCCAAAGGGGGGAGGCCCACAAAGGGGGCAGGCCAAGGTGGGGGCCCCAGAGGGAGGCAGGCCAAGGTGGAGGGGCCCCGGGGGGGGGTCGGCCAGATTGGAGCCCCAGGGGGGCAGGCCGATGGGGAGGGGCCCCCAAGGGGGGGCCCCGGGCCCAAAGGTGGAGGCCCCCGGGGGAAAAGGGGGCCAGATGGGGAGGCCCACAGAGGGAGGCAGGCCAGATGGGGGGGCCCGGGGGAGGCAGGGCCCCGTGGTGGAGGCCCACAGAGGGAGGCCCGGCCCGATGGTGAGGCCCAGAGAGGGAGGAGGCCAGATAGTGGAGGCCCCGGGGGAGGCGGCCCCGATGGTGGGGGCCCAAAAAGGGGGGCAGGGCCCGATGGTGGAGGCCCACAGAGGAGGCGGCCAGTTGGGGGAGGCCCCCCAGGGGAGGCAGGCCAATGGTGGATCCCCTGAGGGGAGGCAGGCCAGATGGGGGGGCCCACAGAGGGAGGCAGGCCCAATGGTGGGGGCCCACAGAGGGATGCAGGCCAGATGGGGGCGGCCCAAAGGGGGGGGCGGGCCAGTGGTGGAGGGGCCCCAGGGGGGCAGGCCCGATGGGGGAGGCCCAGGGGGAAGGCAGGGGCCCAAAGGTGGGGCCCGGGGGGGGGCAAGGCCAGTTGGTGGAGGCCCCCAAAGGGAGGCAGGGAGATGGTGGATGCCCAGGGGGAGGGGAGGCCCGATGGGGGAGGCCCAGAGAGGGAGGGAGGCCCGATGGTGGAGGCCCCAAAGGGGGGCGGCCCGATGGTTTGGGGCCCAAGAGGGGCAGGCCAGATGGTGGGGGGCCCCGGGGGGGCAGGGAAGATGGTGGGGCCCCCAGAGGGGGGCAGGCCGATTTGGGGGGGCCCACGAGGGAGGGGAACCAGATGGTGGAGGCCCACAGAGGGGAAACAGGCCAAAAGGTGGAGGCCCCGGGGGGGGGCAGGCCAATGGGGGGGCCCACAGAGGGAGGGGGCCCGATGGTGGAAGCCCACGGGGGGGCAGCCAGATGTGGAGGGCCCCCAAGGGGGGCAGGCAGATGGTGGAGGCCCACAGAGGGGCAGGCCAATGGGGAGGCCCACAGAGGGGGCAGGCCAGTGGTGGAGCCCAGGGGGAGGGAGGCCAGATGGTGGAGGCCCCAAGGGGGGGGCGGCCCGATGTGGAGGCCACAGAGGGGGGCAGGGGCCAGATGGTGGAGGGGGCCCGGGGGGGGGGCAGGGCCCGATGGGGGGGCCCCAGAGGGAGGCAGGCCAATGGTGGAGGCCCCAAGGGAGGGATCCAGATGGTGGGGGCCCCCCAAGGGGGGGCAGGCCGATGGTGGAGGCCCCCAAAATGGAGGCAGGCCAGATGGTGGGGGCCCCCAGACGGAGGGAGGCCAGATGGGGGGAGGGCCCCCAGAGGGAGGGCAGGCCAGATGGTGGGGGCCCCCCGAAGGAGGGAGGGCCCAAAGGTGGGGGCCCACAAAGGGAGGAGGCCAAAGGTGGGGCCCCCAGATGGGGGAGGGGCCCGATGGGGAGGCCACAGACGGAGGCAGGCCAGATGGTGGAAGGCCCACAGAGGGGGCAGGGCCCGTTTTGGGGAGGCCCAAAAAGGAGGCAGGCCAGTGGGGGAGGCCCACAGAGGGAGGGAGGGCCCGATGGTGGGGGGCCCCCAGAGGGAGGCAGGCTGAGCACTGAGCAGGGGATCCGGGGAGTCTTGCTCTTTTACGGCAGGAGCTGCCGGCCCCGCCCCCCGAGCTCACTTTGCTGTTGCCCCCTGCCCGCTCCTGTGTCATTAAGAAGCACCCTCGGAGATAGCTCACAAAAAGGCCGGGCCCGGATTACACAAGGGAACGGCCGGATTCGCCAGCGGGCCTTGTGTTTGACCCTGTGGTCGAGCGAAGGTGGGGAGGCACATTTCTGATTTTGGGCCACTGTTTATATCATGTTATAAACAAGTCCCAAATCACGCGCCTACCAGAACATTTTGAGCACTTTATGCTTGCCCCCCGCATTAAGCTTTTTGAAGAGTAATTCATTTTTCCGCAGCATCGGGACCTGCCCACATGCCCTTAAATACCAAAACCTGACCTAAACTCCATGCAGCCAAGCTGATGGACGCTAACAAGGCAACCTGGGCTTCCATTATACTCCAGAAGTGCCACAGGCCGATCGCCTTTATGCCACACCACATTTATGCAGTAATTCATGGAAAAGGAGCCTCAATAAAGTATTGAGTGCATGTACTATAGAGTAGACCAATACTATACAGTAGTAGTAATCATCCACATTTAACAAAATACATCATTTTGTGTGTAATGAGTCTATACAACGTTTCGATGATGTTCTCATTTTTTGAGAAGCACTAGTAGGTCCATCAAATTCAACCAAAGGCTAGGTGGAGAGGAGGGGTATAGGTATTTTTATATTTTATTATGTATTTTTCTACCAAATCACAGTCAGACTTGATCTACATTCCGGCAAGAATTTTATACAGCTACATACTATTAATATTAATAGTAAGTATTAACGTCAGTTACTAGTAAACAGTTATTTAAGCTTTTCTTGAAGCCCTCACCTGTCCCTTCTGTGAACATCTCCTGGGGCAAGCTAAGGTACCATTTTACATTTCATAGTAGAGAAAGCTTGTTGCTTCTAAAGGAGTTAACTTAAGGGAGAGTGGATTTTGCATGAAAGAGCTTTTCACCATAATTTTTGCAGGGGCCTTTACATATAGAAATGAATCCTGTCTTCCCATAATTATCTCTTCCCAAGACTAAAACAGTTTAATTCTCTTAACCCTCTCTCATAATTAAGATGCCCCATTTATCTTATTAGATTAGTTGATCGTCTTGCATACGCTACATCCTTTCTATAGACTGGTGCCAAGAACTGAACAACATATTCCAGATGAGTTCACACCTATGTTTTGTAGAGTGGTGATATTACATTAACTAAGTGCAAATAAATGTCATACCAGGTACATTATATTTTGTATGTATTGTGATATTTACCTATACTATACACCTACCAACTACAATATTAAAGCTACCATTCTAATTTTGGGTAGGTCACCCTTGCATTGCCAAATAGTGCTGAGCTGTTAAGATATGGTCTCCAGAAGACCTCAGAGCATGACCTCTTATATCTGGCAGCAACAGATTGGCAATAGATCATTAAAATCAGGTATGTAGTGAGTTGGGACCTCTATGAATTAGACTTGATTTTCAGCATGAACAAATTAATGGCAATCAGATTTAGATCTAAAGAACTTGGGGTCAACTGAGGAACTTTGTCATGTATGTCAAACCATTTCTGAACAGTTTTTGCTATTTGGGAAGGCACATTATTCTGCAGAGAGGGGCCACTTAAATTAGGGAGTATTGTTAGGTCATGTCCCCACGGTACGGGTTTGGAGTTTTTAGGTGGTTTGCGGTTTTGCAGACCGTCTGAAACCCGGTCAAAAATGAGTACAATGGGGCTCTATGGAAAACCCGTGCAGCAGTTCCCACAGCACAGGTTTTCCGCCCGGCGGTTTTTCTGCCCGCAACACATTCTACAAGCACTTTCTTCCGTACAGTTTCCGGACGGAATCCGTGCATGTGAATGTGAAGGGTGAGGGCTTTTCTCTGCTCATTGCGGAGAAAAGCCGTCTCCACCGCGGCCGTGTGGACGGCTGCAAAACAGGACAACTACCGGTCGGATAAACCGACCTATATTTGTCCCTTGCCGTGGGGACGCAGCCTTGCCAGGAAATTGAGAAGTTACTCTGGAACAATTTTTAGGTAGGTGGTATGTGTAAAAGTGATATGCACATGAATGACCCATGGTTCCCCAGCAGGATTTAAATTTTCCCAGTAAAACAGCCCTCAGTATTACACTGACTCAGTTAGTTTTCTTTCTTACCATTCTGGTGGTATTTGTTTCCTAGGTAAGCGATTCACATACACCCTGCTGTATATATGGTGCAAAAAATGGGATTTCTGAGGCCAGGGCTCTTTCTTTCAATACTTCATTCATGGTCCAGTACTGATGCCCACGTGTCATTTGTAGGTATTTTTGTTAGAGGACAGCGGTTAATATGGGTACTCTGACTGGTCTGAGGCTACACAGCCCCATAAACAGTGAACTTCAATGCATTGTGTGGTCTGACATCTTTCCATGTTAGAGAGCATAGATTTTTTAAGCAACTTATACAACAGTACTTCTTCTGTGGGACTGGAACAGATGGATTAGCCTTTGCTCCCCAACATGATTATTTCTTATGGCAGACAGGTTGGGAGACTGCCCGGACTGCTGTTTTCAGTGAAAGGAGGAAGGTGGTTGAAGTAGGTTGTGAACTCAGCCCACCCCAAGAGACAACTCTATGACATTACATGTTTGATGAATCCTGTAGTGTGGTTGTAGAAGTTGAAGTACTTGAGTGTTTTACTCCAACTTCACCAGAGAGGAGAAAAAGGAGCTGGAAGTTCTTACATGTGAGAGAAGAAGGGGGAGGTCTACAGCAACGACTTACTGTACACACACTCTCTTATCTTAAATGATGGCTAGTGGGGCATGCTGGGATTTGTAGGACCACACGTCTCAGCATGTAAAACTTGCAATTCTTCAAGATAAGGCACTTCAATTATAGTCTAATAGTATTAATGTAGAATGTACTCTGGCAACGTTTTAAGGCCAAAAATAGATATGACCCTTCGGCCGGGGTTGGCCTTCTTTCGGTTACAATCATGCTTTTCACACTCCTTTAGCAGTGTTGCATGCTATATGCTGCAGTCCTATATTCCACCAGACTCTCTTCCTAAAGATTTGACCAGAATAAGGCCAACTGGGGCCAAAACGTTGCAGGTATAAACTTTTTTTTTCTCAAAAAAATGACCTGTTCCATCTTCAAAACAAATTCAAGAAAAAAAACCTATAGAACATATCTTGTTCGTAACCCAGTGACTGCATGTATTATTAAAAAAAAAAACAGTTATTGTAAAAATTAAATAAAAAGAGCATATAATGAAAAAAAGAGAAAACATTCATAGAATAACCAAGTGCAGGAAATGGTTATAGCGTTCAAATCCGCGTTTGAGAAAGAAAATGAAAATTAGCCTGATTAGAAAGGGGAAACAGCACAGTCAATAAATGATTAATGTTGTAGTGTGACATCTTGATGTGGGGGGTGGTAGACATTTTTTTCTTCTACCTTGAATGCAGTTTAGCCTACAGTAGAAATGGCCTTGCTCCTCACACACCCATAATCTCATCCAGGCTCAGACTGGACCACAGGGGAATAAGGGAAACCCCGGTGGGCCCGACTGGAGACCTGGAGTTGGTTTTTAATTTTTAAAAAAACCTCAAAAGAGGCAAAAAAGGGCATATAAAGAGAGGCAGAAAGCAAGAGGGGGTATGGGGGAATTACAGTCATTACAGTATTTGGGGGGTGGGCCCCCCAAAATAAACTCCACTGGTGGGCCCAGAAACAGCTCAACGGGGGGTTCCCTAAAATAAACTCCCCCTTGGGGGCCCTGGGCACCCCAGTTACACGACACATCAGGGGTTCACTGGTTGTACTAGTTGGACCACCTCTGCTACCTCCTAAATACTGCATGCTAGAAACACCTCACAAGATCAGTCATTGTCAAGATACTCTGATTCAGTTGTTTAGCCATCAAAATTTGGCTATTGCCAAAGAAGCTTAGATTCTTATATGGTAATAAAGTAGTAATGCTTTTCAAATGTGCCACTAGTCCAATGTTTGTACGCATTTTAGTGCCTTTTTTGTGCTGCTGTACTTTGGTTTGGAGACCCTTAAAGGGTTGTCTCTAAGAAAGCCATATTACTGTAGGTGCGGGTCCCAGAGATGGAACCCAGACTTAACTCCTAAAGCCCTGAAATCTCTCCATTCTAAACGGATAGGTGGTCGAAACTCTGCCATACACTTGAACGGAAGTTCTGAGTTTAGCTGAGTGAAGCCATTGTACCAAGATAAGAAATGTTATTCTCTTTACCTGGCAGTAGTGTTAATATTATTGGTGTTTAGTGTCTCAAATCAATGAAAACACATTGTAGATGTGCTGCTTCTGTTCATCACTGATCTGTGCTATAGAATGATAAATGAGCAAGTTATTGTTTTAAAAAAGGCTTCAGTGAAAATGGAAGTAAAAACATTTGGGGTTTCAATCTTTGTTAGTTTGGAAAAAACCCTTTACTGAAGAAATGTGTGCCTGTCCAAAGCAAACGCCTTAGTTTTAAGCATAAGCTTTAATTGGTTGGTTCACATTCTACCCTAATCTTTCATCTAGTCAATTACCTTAAATAGCATGCTACCAGAGGTATAAATCTGAATTTTGGAAAAAGAATATGTGGGCTTCCCAAAAACATTCTGTAAACATTGAAAATTTTATTTTTGCCACTTTTCTATTTTGAAATTTGGGGGCACGCAGCTCACAAAGGAATTAAAAATTTTGGGAAATGGCTTGGTGGGTATTTGGGGTGTACAATAGGCAGTCTGAGCACATTTCCTTCATTGCTGTCATTGGTAAAAGGTGATATATCAGAGTTGCATATAGGAATGATTATTGGCTTTTGGGCTAAGGATGGCAGCATTTCGAAAACTGCGTTTTTTTGGGAAATGTTGTGTGCTGCTGTGGTAAAAGTGTATCTTGAGTGGACAAATGGGCCATTGCAGATAAGCAATGTGGAAACTGCCACTGAAGTGAGAGGTGAACATCGGCTATCATGTGCTGGGGGTGGGGTGAAAGTAACGTGGGGGTGTCACCACCCAAAGGAACATGAGGCACCAGATGTGTATCAAAAAAAACGTTCAACAAATTTTTTTTTATGGGCGTAAAGCAAAGATGGTCACTACCTCTGCTAACAAATTTGCATTGGCTTAAAAGGCTGCAATTTTTATGGCAGTATTGGAATTGGACATCTGCTAATTGGCAAAAGGTTGGCTTCTCCAATGCGTCACATTTTCTGCTTCAGCGAACTGAAAATATTTCAGGTTAGAAACATCAGAGACCAAACACTCTGCTACAATTTCTGGCAGAAGCTTGTGGTGGCAAAGTTATGGTCTGGGGAATGTTGTGGCATTTTCAAATACATCATGATGTGGATGGCTCTCTTAAAACCCAAATTTGGGAAGAACCCTCCTTACCGATCAAGTAACCCATACAACTGATTGTCCTTCCTTTTTTTATTGGGATCTTCCAGCAAGACAATGCGACATGTCACATGGCTAGTGTCAGGAAGACCTGTGCCCACTCGAAGGTTGATGGCCTGACTAAGGGTGTATTTGTGACATGGGGCTCCCCTTAGAGGTATGCAAGGTCAACTGGATACGATTTCACAACTAACCCCTGTCCACACGGGTATAGAAAGACCCCCGGGAGGTGAGGGTACCCCCTCCCCCCAAACCCGAACGGTGGGAAGATCTTTTTACCCGCATCAATGAAACAGAACTCTGCCAACCCCGGTAGACTGCCACAAGTTCCTCTTAAATTTTAAGCCCGGTCGTTTTCAGCTCCTAACCAGGCAGGAACCGGCCCTGGGAAAACGACATATTCCAAAACCGAAAACGGACAAGTAGTCGGGGTGTCAAAGGCAATAG
>JAODAL010064579.1:0-18652 GCA_025379985.1 Phyllomedusa bahiana
GTAAAAAAAAAATTTTTGAAAAAATAACCCACAAAAGACTAATAAAGGCATATGCAAGACAATAAACATATAATTAGGACAAGTTGGTTCTACTTCCTCTTAGCCCTCTTACTCGATTCGGAACAAGAGATTGCCACCTTTCAAGTAGTAACAACTTTTACATAGTTATGGATCATGATTTGTACCAGGGTTTTGGATTACATCTCTGTTAATCTTAATACACTGCTGACAAAATTGTACACTAAAGATAGTACCTTGTTCCAGCTACCCTTATCAGTGGTGGTACATGAACATATAAAATTATTAAAGTCAGATTGGTTGATTATTTCTTTTTAATCCCAAATTTTTGAATGCCCCACCATTTCCACAAGATCCACCATTTTTTAGAGAGCTGATTTGGAGGAAGGCATATGCCAGAATAAAATTGGAGAATCTAAAGAGAGAGAAAGATAAGAATTGTAGGGGGATTGGTCATCACAAATGCATGGGGTTGTGATGGAGGACAGGAGGCAGCAGAGAGGATAATGTCACAGCACTTGATTTGACCTTCTTTGTATAGCATATTAGAAACAGAGGATGAGACTGGGAGCTGGAGAGGCTTACCTACTAACATTTAGCCATGGTAATGGAGGTATGGGATAGAGGTAAATAAGCTTTGGGTTGGGGGAGTTGCTTTAACCATACTCTTCTGTTGTGTAATCCTAAACTTTCTAAGCTATATAAATTAGGACACGTTTGAAGTTTAGTACAGAAAATTTAGCGCAAGTCAATAAAGTAATAATTTGAAAAGCATAGAATGTGGGCTTCCTAGGAAATCATTTTATCAATACCTGCAATTCTGGCTTGCATACAGGGGCAATCTAAATCAAAAAACTTGAAAAAATGGAGTGACCATAACCGTTTAAATGGTAAAAAAGGGAAATTCTACAAAAAAATTATCATTTCTATATAAGAACTTGTTACATGCCTTTCTTCAGGATACACAATTTGTGGTAAAGGAGAAGAGGGGGACTGAAATTTGACTCATTACTAAGGACTATGAACGTTACTTACTAACCCTCTGGTCGAAGTCGATAAAGGGAATTTAAAAAACATTTTCCCAGGGCCCATAAAATTTCGCCGAAGACCATTAAAGCTATGGGGGAAAACACCTTCATTCTTACACCCAAAAAGGGGTGGAGAAGAGGAATTTAAAATCCACAACAAACAAAGGAAAAGTCACATCTTAGGCAACACACTTTTTTAAAAGCCACAAAAAAAATCAAGACCTTCACTATCCTTCTTTTACCACAGCATGACCCCTTAAACCTCAGACCCCCCAAAATTTTAAAAAATGCCAAAGGGATATTATTTTAACCCTCTTTTACTTTAACTGGGCATTGACTATCCCCTTTTCCGGAAGCACTGACCCCTTAAAACCATCGACCCCCAGATTAAAAAAGTCCGGAAAAAGGGGTCTTTTAACCAAAATTTTAGTTAACGACATTGACTATGCCTTCCCCTACCGCGTATACCCTTTAAAACCCGCATGACCCCAAAATTAAAAAGTGCCGGAATAAGGAGTCTTTCACCACCATTTTAGTTTCACGAATTAACTATACCTGTCCGGGGGACAGCATGACCCCAAACCTGCTGACCCCAAATTAAAAAAGTGCCGGAAAAGGGGTCTGTTAAACACCATTTATTGAAATGGACATTAACTATATCTGTCCTGTATCGCAAATTACCATTAAACCTGTCACCCAAATTAAAAGTTTCGGAAAAGGTTTGAACCACCATTTTTTTTGAACTGGCATTGACTATCCTTCCTTAAACCCAGTATGACCCTTAAAAATGTCTGACCCACAAAAAAAAAGTGCCGGAAAAAGGGGTCTTTTTAACCACCTTTTTTGTTTAACTGGCCATTGACTATACCTGTCCTGGGGCCCCAGCATAGCCCCAAACCTCAAGACCCAAGATTATAAAATCCGAAAAAGGGCTTTTAAAAACCATTTTAGTTTTAACGGAAAAATTTAAATAACTGTCCTTCCCAGAATTTACATTTAAACCGTCCCGACCCACAGTAAAAAAATCCGGAAAAAGGGGTCTTACAACCCCCATTTAGTTGAACTGGACATTTACTATACCCCTTCCGGGCCACAGCTGAGCCCCAAACCTGAATACCCCCCAAATTTAAAAAAATGCCGGGAAAAGGGTCTTTTACCACCATTTTAGTTAACTGAAATTTACTAACCTGTCCTGGGGAACCAATCGTTTTAAGTCTTTTCCCGTACCTCCGGGACAAATTTTAGAGGAAATTGTATCAGCATTTTGTACATGCAAGTTTTTTATAGTTTAAAATTCTGAAAAAAACATTTTTTTAAAAAAGATAAACCCACCAATCTTTGTTTCCTTTTTTTTTATTGTATTTTAAATGGGTTTTCTACTACAGGATTGCTAGCATTTTTAAAGACTTTCAAAAACAAATCATTTTGCAAAATGGGCCATTTAAAATGTCCCCACCCTTTTCCCTTTTTTGACAGCACCATCCCCTTGGCCACTTTAAAATTTGGAAGAACAATTCTGTTAGAAACCACATATTTTTGAAAAGGGCCCGTAGTAAGCCTTTCACAGAAAAAACCCCCCAAAAAATTTAAAACAGACCTTACCACTTTTTTTTACAATTGGAAAAACAAAGTCTGTTAGAAAACATTTTTAAATAGGACCGGGATAAGCGCATTTTAAACAAAAAGCCCCAAAAATTAAAAAATGACCATTACCACTTTTTACAAATGGAAAAAAAAATGCTTTTAAACCCCAAATTTTTTTAAAGGCCTTATAAAGCGATTACACAAAAATCCCCCAAAAATTCAAAACATACCATTGACCACTCTGACAATTGTAAAGAACAAATTCTGTTAAAAAACATTTTTTTTATAAAAAGGACCGTAAAATTGCGCTTCAAAGAGCATGCCAAAAAATTAAAAAATGACTACCACCACTTTAAAAATTGTGGGGGGAGAAAAAAAGGCCACTTTAAAGCCCATTTTTTCCCAAAAAACCATGATTAAATAGCTGTATCTCACACCCAGACCCCAAAAATTAAAAAATGACGCCTCCCACTGTTAAAAAATTGTGAGGGAAAATCCACTAGAAGCCAATTCTTCAAAAGGACCATAATTAAGCTTACTCACAGCAACATACCCCAAAACCTTTGACAATGCGAAAAATTATAAAGATAAGTATAAAGGGAAAGGTTTTTTGTCATAAACCCTTTGGTGTCTTTTCAGTCTCCTCCAGAAAAACCCCACAAAATGAACTTTTGGGAACTGAAAAAAAAATCAGTAAAAAATGATCATTTTAAAAAAAAAAATTTTCAAGAGGACCATTTCTGTTTGAAGAGGAAAGTGAAGTAACCGGGAACTAATTGGGTTTCCTCGGGAAAATTGGGGGACAACATCTTTAAGATCCATGCCTGATTCATCTTCATGAGAGTCAAAAAGATCCACATTATCTGTGGAAAGCCGGATGCGTTTGTATATATTGACTCCTCCAGCTGTGCTGAAGGTCCGCTCAGATATGACGCTGGCTGCTGGGCAGGACAACACCTCTATGGCGTGGTGAGCAAACTCAGGCCATTCATCCATTTTGGATACCCAGAAGTCGATTGGGTCCGGAACACATCCAAAAACATCGGTGTTGAGACGCAGATAGTCATGCACCATGATCTTAAGCCGGTCTCTGTGTGTTGTATGTGTGCCCTGCATTACATGCGTTGGTGAGGTGGTAAATAAAGATTGCCAGAGGTCACCCATTAGGCTTCTGCCACAATGCCTGCTGCTGCTGCTGCCGCTATGGCTACTTGGCACTCTACTGCTGTCACGTTGCTGACGTTGTTCCACCGTGACATTTGAAGAACGTGAAGCAGACGCAACAGATGTCTCCAGTTGATCAATCAGCAAGGTCTCCATTTCCTGCATTTTACTCTCTATTTGGGTGGGTGGAAGGAAAGTGCTGAATTTTGCTTTGTACCGGGAATCGAGGAGGGTGGCCACTCAGTAACTGTTGTTCAGTTTGATGTCCTTAATGTGACGATCATGTTGGAAGAAATGGAGCATCCAAGCACTCATGTGAGAGATGGAGCCTTGATTTCCCAAGTCTCTGGGTCGAGGGGCACTAGCAAACTGATCTTCCTCATCTTCCTCCTCCACCTCAAATTCGCGCCAAACTCTTTCCAAGGCAGGGACGTCAGCAACATCGGTGTCCAGGAATACCTCATCTTCCTCCTTTCTGTATCATAATATAAGTACAAAGTGGGGGTTTGAAAAAAAAGCCGCCCAAAGGAAAAACACCTAATTTAAATATGTACGGATAATAAAAGTGTTTTGCACCTAGAAATACACCTGCAATTACTTGCAAATTTCTGTATCGTAATATAAGTACAAGATGGGTTTTTGAACAAAAATGGCCTGCGCCAAAGTAAAAAACACCTAATTAAATTGTGTACGGATAATAAAAGGTGGGTTTTGCACCTATGTAAATTACCCTGCAATTACTGCAAATAAATTCAGATTACTAAAGTAAATACAAAAACGGATTTCTGAACAAAAAAGTCCTGCGACCTAAGTGAATAAAACCAAATTTAAATTGTGAACGGATAATAAGATGGTGATTTTGCACCTTAGGAAAAACACCTGCAGTGACTAGAAAAGTGTCTGTTATCCTATTGTTAAGTACAAGGATGGGGCTTTGAACAAAACTGGCTGCACAAAATACAATGTACTATTTATAACCAAAAACGGGGCAAAAACTGTAAAAAAATGCCACTTCAATGCAGTTCAAAGCAGTCTGCCTGCACAATATACACAATATACACCTCTCCATATCAAATGCTTGTCTCTGTCTTGTCTGAGCTCGCCCGCACCCCCCACTCAAGCACTAGTGACTATGAAACACAAAACGATGAAGATGATAGCCGACCCTTGGGATCGGGTGAAGCAAGGGCCTTCATCATCGGTCAGGATTCGAGAGTCGCAGCATGCGCGCAGGCAGTGCGCAGTCAGTCAATGGTTGTGTGGCCGTGAGTCACAGGTAGCAGCAGTGTTGAAGTCAGAACCCTAGTGGCCACGGTAGAAAACCCGCTTTTGCAGTCCAAGAAAGTAGTGGCACAGGCTCAGCAAGGGAAGCGGCGGTAGGAGTCACTCAGTGTGCAGTAGCGTTGGGCGGTAAAATCACTACTCGGCGGTGTGGCAGTTTATTATGCTAAGACACCGGAGGAGCCGGAATATGGGTATATGTCGAATCTGTGGGGCAAAAGTGAAGCGTGGCCAGGGAGCTAAGTTGGTGCACCACGGCCCTGCCGTCAACACATTAGCGTCACCATCCGGTTGCCTGGGGATAATACGGTTAGCCAACAAAAAGAAAGAATAATGTGGTGTCCATCCACCGCCGCAGCAAACTGCAGCAGCGGCACCCCAGTGCAACTCATGCCATTGCAGCCAGTCATGGTCTTCACCACCTCTGCATAAGGGAGTTAGTTTATCTTGCCATCATCTCTCGGTCAAGATGCACTCTGGCCACCCCATTAAAATCCTCTTTACTCACAGGGCATCCAAACTGGATGTGTGGCCGCAACCTTGCCGATAATTGCATTGGGAGAAGCTGCCTGCCCAGTGCATGAAGTGTGGCATCAAGCGGGTGTTCAGTGGCGGCGGGGGCCATCGTTACGCTCCCAGGAAGAACCCGCTGTCCACGGGAAATGCGTGAAAAACACTGAACCTTTTGCAAGATGAACAGGCATTGGATCGGCCGAGGAATTCCACACACCATGCCTTAGGTTTCAGACCAATACATCAGTCCATGACGCCTCACCCAAAGACTGAGAAAAATGAGTCTTGGGTTCAAAAACACCTGACTCAGCAGCCACAATATCTGAAAATGCCGCCACCCCACCCGCCTGATGCCCCACATCTGCTGCCTCTTTTCTTTCGCCATCTCAACCAACCCATCTTTACCAGGACTGTATTTGCCCACCCCACCTCCACACTCTGTACATTGGTGCCTCTCTAGTGACCTCAGTGCTGCTGTTGGCTGGATTGGCTGTTCAAGCCACACTGTGTCTTTTGCCACTCTCTGACCTCCTGCTGCTGCTGCTGCTGTAGTTGCTGTGCGTCCCATCACATACTCTTGTCATTTGTGCCCACTCTCTGACCTCATGCTGCAGCTTGCGGCTGCCGGTCCACCGTGTCACTCCTGCTGCGGTCTCCGGGGGGGGGGTGGGCATTGGTCCCACTCTTGGCTACTACTGTTTTGCCACTCCAGTAGTCCATTGTGATATTGTGCCATGCCAACACTTTGTCTGAACCTTATGCTGCTCGTGGATGCTGCCGTTACCTACACACTCTTCAATGTGCGACTGTCTGACCTCATGCTGCTGCTGTTTGCTCCAGTCGTGCCATCCACACTCTGACATTTGTTATCCACTCTGTGTCCTACTCTGTTTTTTTGCTACCTCCAAATGTCCCTTGTTCCACTGAGTACCTTCATGCTTCTGCTGTTTGCTCCTGTCGTGCATCCACACAATGACATTGTGCGCACTCTTTGTCCTACACTGTTTTTGCTGCCACCTTCTGAATGTCATTTGTGCCACTGTCCGAGACCTCATCCTGCTGCTGCGTCACCTCCACTCTCTGTCATTGTACCCTCTGTGGCCTACTCCTTTTTTGCCACCTCCAGAATGTCCTGTTGCACGTCTGACCTCAATGCTGCAGCTGTGGCTCTGCCAGGACTCCACACTCTGTCCATCGTGCCACTTCTGTGGCCTACTCCTGTTTTAACCACCTCCAGAACGTCATTTTTGTCCCCTGTTTTGACCTCATTGCTTGCTGCCTGAACTACACACTCTGTCATTGTGCCACTGTCTGACCCATGCGGCTGCTGTTGCTCATGCGTGCCCTCCACACTCTTTTATTGTCAATCTGAGCCTACCTCCGTGATTTTGTGCCAGCCCCTCCAGAATGTCATTTTGGTCCACTCTCTGACCTCATGCTAGCGTGCTGCTGGCAGCACTCTTCCACACCTGTCACTGTGAGGTTATCCGTACCCTTTATCCCTCAGCTTGTCTTTTTCCAGCATAGCGCTGCCTAATGACTTTATGGGCAACATTCCCGCTACAGTTTTTTGTTGGTTCAGTTTTTGCCGCTCTAAAGTGCCCCGTGAATTTTATAGTGAAGCGATTCAAGAGCGGCGCAGTCCTCAGCGTGTTATACAAAAACCCAACTTTATGAACGGCCAAACCAACTACCTCTGCATATAAAAGCATGGTAACAACGTCTACAGCACCCTACATGCTCTTGCAGCCTGGAAATAGTTGTTTTTTAATGCGATTGTCCGAAGTAATTTGGACCGAAGCAAAATGTTGTTGGAAAATTCGGTCGAAGTCGGCGAATCGAATTTTAGAGAAATTCACCCATCTCTACCTAAGACAACCATCCACAACTGTGAAACATGAGGTGTTGCAAGCATCATGTTTGGTTGTTTTGCTGCAGAAGAGACTGGTGGCACATCACAAAATAGATGGAATCACGGGGGAGGATGATTATGTGGCATATACTGAAAAACACATTCAAGACAACAGCAGGAAGTTACAAGCTTAGCAGAAATGGGTCTTCCATATGTACAATGACTTGAAGCATACTGCAATACTGGTAAGGATACCAAAAGTCAATGTTTTGGAGTGGCAATCACAAAGCCCTGATCTTAATCCTATTGAAAATTTATGGACAAAGCTGAAAAGACAGGTGTGAGCACAACAACTAGAGATGGGCGAATTTCCCGAAATTCTGTTCGGTCACTTTGCTGAATTCCCGGACAAAATTACTTCGTTCGAATTTACTTGGACAAATCACGTTAAAAAACAGCTATTTTCAGGCTGCCAGAGCCTGCAGGGGTGCTGTAGAACGTTGTGCTTCGCTTAAATATGCGAGGGAGCTTGGTTTGGTCTTAACACAATGTTTTGTTTTTAGTATGACACGCACATTGACTGCTGGCCGCTCTTAGAATCGTTCACTATAAAATCCCTGGGCACTTTAGAGGGCAAAAAAACGACCAAAAAACTGAAGCAGGGAATGTTGCCTGATTAAATCATGCCGGCGACAGCTGGAAAAAACAAGCTGAGGGCTCAGGTGGCAACATCAGTGACAGAGTGTGGAGGTTAACGGCGGCAGCCACAGCAGATGAGGTGTCAGGAGTGGCACAATGACATTCTGGAGGTGGCAAAACAGGAGATAGGCCACAGAGTTGCGGCACAATGACACAGTGTGTAAGGTCATGGCAGCAGCCTCAGCAGCAGCATAAGGTCAGACAGTGGCACAATGACAGAGCGTGTGTAGGTCACGGCAAGCGAGCCAGCATGAGGTCAGACAGTGCACCAATGACATTCTGGTTGGTGGCAAAAAACAGGTAGGCCAGAGATTGGGACAATGGGCACACTGTGTGTAGGTCACGGCAGAAGAAAGCCACAGCCAGCAGCATGAGGTCAGACAGTGGCACACTGACACAGTGTGTAGGTCACGGCAGAAGCCACAAGCAGCCTCTGCAATGTTGGTTCAGACAGTGGCACAATGACACCAGTGTGTAGGTACCACTGCAGCAGCTCTGCAGCAGACAGAGGTAAAGACAGTGGCACAATGAATTCTGGAGGTGCAAAACAGTAGTAGGCCACACGAGTGGCACCAATGACCAGAGAGGGAGGGACGGCGGCAGCAGCATGACGGTCAGACAGTGGCACAGATGAAGAGTGTGTAGGTCACGGCAGCAGCCACAGCGCAGCATTGAGGTCAGACAGTGGCACAATGACACAGTGTGTAGGTCACCGGCAGCAGCCACAGCAGGCAGCATGAGGTCAGGACAGTGGGACAATGACATTCTGGAGGGTGGCAAAACAGGGAGTAGGCCACCGAGTGGGACAATGACCACAGTGTGTAGGTCACGGCAGCAGCCACAGCAGCGAAGCATGAGGTCGACAGTGGCACAATGAACTTCTGGAGGTGGAAAAACAGTAGTAGGCCACAGAGGTGACACATGACAGAGATCGGAGGTGACGGCGGCAGCAGAAGAGGTCAGACAGTGGCACAAATGACAGGTGTGTAGTCTCACGGCAGCAGCACATCAGCAGCATTGAGGGCATAGACAGGTGGCACAATGACATTCTGGGGTGGCAAAAACAGGAATGGCCACAGAGTGGCACAATGACACGTGTCTAGGTCACGGCATCTCAGCCACAGCAGCAGTATGAGGTCAGACAGTGTTACAACGACATTATGGAGGTGTAAAAACTGGAATAGGCACACAGGTGGCACAATGACACCGTTGTCTAGGTCCAGCAGCAGCCACAGCAGCAGAGCATGAGGTCCAGACCGTGGCACAATGGACATTCTGGAGGTGGCCAAAAACTGGAGAAGGCCACAGAGGGCACAATGACACTGTGTCTTAGGTCACCGGCAGCAGCTTACAGCAGCAGCATGAGGTCAGACGTGGCATCAATCACATTCTGGAGGTGGCAAAAGCTGGAGTAGGCACAGGTGGTACAATGACATACAGTGGAGGTGACGAGTGCAGCAGATTGAGGTCAGACAGTGGCACAATGACATTCTGGAGGGGTGGCAAAAACTGGAGTAGGCACTGATAGTGGCACAATGACAGAGTGGGAGGTCATGGACCAGCAACAACAGCAGCATGAGGTCAGAGTGTAGTCAGGTCAGAGTGTGGAGGTGGGTGGCAATACCAGTCCCTGGTAAAGATGGTTGGTGGCAGATGAGAACTGTAGCAGATGTGTGGCATTAGGCGGGGTGCAGGCATAGAATTGTGGTCTGAGGCAGGTGTTTGAACCTGACTAATTTCTCACAGGTTTGGGTGAGGCGTCTTGGCTGAATGTAGTCTACGCCTAAGCATTGGTTGTGTGGAAACTTCTCTGGCCGATCCTACGCCTGTTGATTCATCTTGACAAATGTCAGTCGTTCCACAATTTCCCGTGGAACAAAGGGTTCTCCTTGGTCCGGTATCGATGGCCCCTGCTGCACTTGATGAAAGGCTCCCTTTTTGTGACAGGTTGCGAGGGATCCACTAGGGGGTCTGGAGAGCCAGAAGGTAATCCTCTGCGGTTGCTGACTATTGGCTGTCACTAGCCAGGCAAATCAGCATGCTGCGGCCAATCTGCACAAGTGACTCGAGGGGCTCCTGCTCCATCTCCATGTATATGCCACCGGTGCTTCGGAGTCATCTGCCTCGTCATCCTTCGTCTCCATCTACCTCCTCCAGCTGCTCCTGCTTACTCTATATTATCACCTGGGTAGGAAATTCCACTCATTTCACCAGACAATGCTTCTGTGCTCCAATGTCCTCCTTCTCTCCTCCTCCATTTCAGTCCCCACCGTACTCTTGAGGCCACGAGATGTAGTCGCCATGTCTCCAGTCCTCTGTCCCAGACAGATTTGTCAGCATCTGTTCCATGACATGAAGCTGTGGAATGACGTTATTCATCCCGTAGTCCTGTCGCGAAACCGACAACATAACGTGGCCTCCTCGAATAGCCTCAACAAAAAGGCAGGTTGTCACGCATTGAGCTGCCACTGGCTGACATCATAGTTACACCAGAGGAGTACTCATTGTCCGCCTGGATCTTTTCAAAAATTGTTAATAGGCCTTCTGCTGTTTCATACTTTTGGTCCTACATGTGCAGGCTGGAAATTCCACGTGTGGAAACATGCATTTCAGGAGGAGTGTGTTGGGGGGGGGGGACCGGCCGTTCTGCCTGGCAACTCGCGAAGGGGGTGTTCCTGACTTTTGTCCGAATGGATGAAGGCATGCACCAGTTTCCTGGCCATTTTCAGAATCTTCTGAACGATCTTAGGTGGAAGATTTCAGGAACCTTTTCACAACCAGAATTGTTCACTTGCACCATTGCAGGGCGCTATGGACGCCATCCTCCTCGGTGCACGCGCCGGACACCTGTTTTGCTCGCATTTGTCATATCACCATGTGTTCCGACTTGCATTGGCGGCGGGACGCGGGAACAGCCACACATCGATTTTCTTGAATGCATGTCGCGGAAGCAGTTCACTTCCCTGTGTGACTTAGTCGTCGTGGCACGCCAGGTAGTAGAACTGCGTGAAACCGTGTGCCTATACAAGGTGGTATGATGGAGCGAGTACTTGTGGAGGCTGAGTATGGGTAGGTGGTGGTGGAGGGCCAGGGAAGGAGGCGGATTATTGGCGCAAGGTAGAAGCAGTTTGACAATGTGGAGGAGAGATTGCGGCGTCCCTGTCCAGTTGTTGGTGTGCCTGAGCCGGTAAAACATTCACCCAGTGGGCCCGTTTAAAGGACATTGTTATGGCCCCTGACTTGTAGTTACAGCTCCAGACGTTCCGCGCTTTTTGCCGGTGCACCTTGGAACAAACTGATAAGCTCAAGGAATGGCCCAACCTTCTGTTCTTACTTAATTAGGACGTGTGGTTATTAATTGTTTGGAAAAGAATTACGGCTTGGAACTCCTCCCATCTCGGGCTCGGCACAAGCCATGTAGTTCTTCTGAACGGAGCAGAGTCCCCATTTGGAAAGGGAGAGGACTGCAGCACCAAAAAAAAAAAAACTTGGACAGGAGTTACGGTCAGCTTCTGCACCTTAGGATGGTTGGACGGCATACTGTTGTCTCTTTGGCAATCAGCCTCGCCTAAAACGACTTGCTGACGCCTTGAGTTATTTTTTTTAGCATAGGAGCAGGAGCATCTGGACCGGAGAGATGATGTCAAAGAGAAACACAGCTCCCTTCTGCGAGGTGGTGGAGCCTTGACTGGCTGCAATGGCATTCATGCCATCTTGGCGATGCTGGCTGCTGCTGTTGCTGCGGGGCAGGATGGACCTCCACATCTGAGCAACGTTTCTCCCTGGGCCATCGGATGGTGACACTTGCTTGTGTTGAGCAGGGCCGTGGTACCATGTTAGCTCCCTTGGCTCCTTCTCTTTCTAGTGCCTACAGTTATATATATTACCCATATTCGGCTCCTCGGGTGTTTTTCAAAGATTGCACACAGCCGAAGTATCGGGAGGATTTTACGCCTTCGCGCCGCAATGAGTGACTACTGCACCGGCTGCCTTTGCTGTAGCCCCTGTTGCCGCTAACTTTCTTGGACCTGTGAAGGCGGGTTTGTTTTTTTTTTTCCCCCGTGGCCGCTTCGGCCTTCCCGACCTCTAAACTGATGCTACCCTGCTGACTCTCGGCCTACACACCACTTGTGCGCTGCGCGCTTCTGCTGACACGCAAGCTGACGCCTCTTCTTCCCTGGACGAGGATTGATAGCATAGGGCCTCACCCGTTCTCCCATGGTGCGGTCGGCTACATATCATCATGTTTCATGAGTCCACAGCTGTCCTCATCACCGGTCTTGGTATGCAGAGGGGCTAGTCCCCTCACAACTTGACCTCCCATGCCATACTCGCCAACATTATATTTTGCCGATACTGCAAGAAAGCAGGCAGATAGTGGCCCCATTTCTTTCGCTGACCAAGTTAGCTGCTGACTGCACTCCTCAATTGTTTCTTCCTCGCTATATAGTGGCGCTGAGCCAGACCACATAGTAGATCTCTGGGGGCTGGAGGGAAACGGATGGGGACAGAGGCGGTGCTTGAGGGAAGGTGAGGGCCGCTGACCTGCTCTCCCGGGCCATGCCCAAATAAGGTTGTGTCTGACGTTTCCCACGACTCTTGGCTATGGGGTTGTCAGATGTCTTATGGGAGGATAAGTGGATGGACTAGGGTTCAACCAATCAAGAACCCTTGGGGTTGCTGAACAAAACGATGGCCGCTAGATGAAAGCAGGCAGTTGTGGCCTCACCGACGTGGAACCCCTAGCATGCGTACGTCGCACTTGCTGTGCTGCGAACTGGGCCTGCAATGTTTGTGCCTCTGCCAACTCGCAGGTGATGTAGCCTGCCAACCTCTCTGTCTGACATAATGTTTGTTATAAATATGTACAGACCACTGTTTTGATGAAGTATCTATTATGGATAAAACACACCCTGTATTTGATCCAACATGAAACCCTGTAGTAACATGCTTGGTAACCCTTCGGATATAAACTGCGCTCCACAAATATGGCAGGAAAAATGCTTCGTGTATGTGCCGTTTAAAAACTCTGTGTATTTTACTGAATGTAAGAGGATTAATTTACCTTCGGATTTGAATTTCTTTCTGTAGGCGGGCTTGAAAAAGAAAGTTTTCTTTTAATGAGTAGCAACTGCAGAAAAATACTTAGTTATACCCTTAGTGCCAATTTTCTACCAAAGTTGAGCCACCACAAACTATAGCTTTTGTAGAGTGTTAAAATGCAGTGTTTTTTACGCCACCACAAACAAGAGGATAAAATTGTAATTAACTCTTTGCTTGTTGAATTAGGCTATCAGGAAGATGTCTATATTTTGGCGATTTCTTCAATTTTTCATTGGTAAATTGCACAAAGAATTCAGCAACCAAAAAAAAACGAGCTTTTTGGTAGCGTGTTTACAATGGTAGTTTTTTTTACGTACACAACAAGAGAAATAATTTCCCCCCCCCCCCCCCCCCCGGGTGAATTAACCTTGCTTGTGAATATGCTACAGGAAAATTGTAATTTTTGGCGAGTGGAAAAAATGACAGTTTTTATTATTTGTAACCCACAGCAGAAAAACAACGCTTAATTAACCCCTGGATTGTAAATTGCGCCCAAACAAGTGTGCAATCACACTAATCATGCTTTGTTAGGTGTTACAAATGGCGTGTTTTCTACGCTACACAGCAAGAGAAAAAAAAATTGTATTTATTCTTCATTCTGAGTTATGCTACAGCGAAAATCTGTAATTTTGAGCGGTGTGAAAAAAGTACGTGTTTATTTTTGTCACAACAGCAGAAAAAACAACGGCTTAATTAAACCCCTGGATGTAAAATTGCGCCAAAACTATTGGCATCCACAAACTACGAGCTTTGTTGTAGCGTTGTTACAATGCGTTTTTCTACGCTACACAAAATGAGAAAATTTTGTAAGTGATCATTCGCTGGTGAATTATTGCTACCAGGAAAATTGTAATTTTTGGCGGTTGAAAATGACGGGTTTTATTTTTGTCACCACAGCAGAAAAAAACAAACGCTTAATTAACCCTGGATGTAAATTGCACCATAAACAATTGAGCAACCACAAAATACAAGCTTTGTAGGGCGTGTTACACATGGCGTGTTTTCTTCAGCTACACATACAATCGAGGAAAAAAATATTGTAATTATTCCATCGCTTCTTGTGAGTTTGCTACAGGGGAAAAAATTGTAATTTTTGGCGTGTTAAAGACGGTTTTATTTTTGGTCACACAGCAGAAAAAAAAATACAACGCTTAATTAACCCATGGATGTAATTGCACCAAACATTGAGCAACCACAAAAATACGGAGCTTTTGTAGCCAGTGTTTCTATGGCATGCTTTTCTACGCTACACAACAAAGAAAATAATTGGTAATAAACCTTCGCTTGGTTTAAAATTATGCTACAGGAAATTTGCAATTTTTGTCGCGTGAAAAAAAGGACGGGTTTATTTTTGTCACCACAGCAGTAAAACAACGCTTAATTAACCCCATGCATGTAAATTGCGCCAAAACAATTTGAGCAACCCAAACTAACATGCTTAGTAGCGTGTTTACAATGGCGTTGTTTTCTACGCTACATCAACAGAGAAAAAATTGTAATTAACTTCGCTTGTGAATTTAGGCTAAAAGGAAAAATTGTATTTTTTGGCGGTGGAAAAATATAGACGGTTGCTGGAGATCTAACCTACAGCTGTATAACACGCTTAATTAACCCCTGGATGTAATTTTGCGCAATAGAATTGTAGCAGCCAAAAATGAAGTTTAGGTATTTGTATTGTAATTAAATAAAAACGCTGTTTCTTTAATTGAATAAACAGGAACGGCTTAGATCCCCTTGGCAAGTCTATGTGCTGTGAGCAGATAGCATTAATATGTATATGCAGCTGAGTGGTCGCACAATGGAATTCAGATCCATACCCCAAAAAATCAGAAATTAGAAACATTTATTAAGAGAGCAGTCTATGAGACAAGCTGAGACGCCCACAGTAAATCGCTGTATAAATATACATGTGTCCGTCAGTAAGAGCTTATCACAATCAGCTGCACAGCAGAACCTTTCTGATCAGTACAAGTGAGTGGAGTGTGAGCTCCCAGCGCTCTGGGGGGAGCACCAGGCTTATATTTTGCGGTTGCGGGTGGACGTTTACCTAGAATCCGCGGATCTCTGATTGGCTCATCTCTGCACATGTCTTGCAGGCTATGCCATTCTTCCTCCCAGGGTGCTTTGGCCCCCCATGTTAATGCATGTGATCGCAGCCATGTTTTATTTCAATCATAATGCACACTTCTGTTCACCTGAAGTACCCAAAACTTCGACTTGTTGTTCAGAAACGAAGTTTTCCGGAAACTCTAATCGATTTCCACTTCGTTAGAAATCAATGTGCCCATTTCTCTACGACAACCTACAAACATGGCTCAGATACATCAGTTATGTTAGGAGGGAATGGGCCAAAAAAAATTCTTACTAAGTATTGTGAGAAAGCTTATGGAAGGATTATCCAAATATATTTGACCTAAGTTCATGTACCAGTTTATGGTGATCTACCAATATTACTAATGAAATGTACTTTGACATTTGCAGAAAGTATCTTTAAATTCCTTAATAATTATCTCTCTCATGATGGCAATATTTGACAAATATATAATAATTTTGGTAATCCTCATGGGCTTAAAACGGGTAAGATTTATTCTAATTTCATGTCAGATAGTGAGAAAAACATACATATGTGTCTTTTTATATAGATATAAATAGACAGATAGACAGATAGATATATGCATATTCATGTATTTGAAAATCACATTACCGTATATACTTGAGTATAAGCCGACCCGAATATAAGCCGATAGGAGGCACCTTACTTTTGCACAAAAAAAAAACTGGGAAAATCTTACTGATCAAGTTTATCCCTTAGGGTAGAAAATGAGCAGCTACTGGTGAATTTAAAAATAATTTCTAAATGCGCTACCAATAAAAATTGCTTACGGCTTGTATAGGCAGTTTAATAATGCCCCCCCCTAGACAAGGTAGAGGCCGTTAAATGTCCACTACATAGGCAGTTATTGGCAGTTTTAATGTCCCCATAGGCAGGGTAGATGTCCCTTTGGAAAAATTATAGGCAAGTATTATGGCCTCATAGTCTGTTTATATGTTACCTATAGGAAGGCGCTATATGCAGGTTATATGTCACTTAGGATCGATATATGTCCCACATAGGCAGGATAATAGGCAGGTTTTTATGGCCCAATAGGCAAGGTTATAGGCTAGAGTGGTGTATGGCCCCTCTAGGCAGATTATAGACAGGTTTATGGCACCCTATAGGCAGGTTTATAGGCAGGTATATGGCTTCTTAGGCAGGTACTAGGCAGGTATATGGTCCCATAGGAGCACTAGAAGGTATATGTTCCCTCATAGGCAGGTATTGGGCAGGTAAGGTGGTATCTGTCCCCATAGGCAGATAATGGGCAGGTATATGTCAACCATTAGGCAGTGAATAGGCAGTTGTTTTTATTATGACCCAATTGGCAGGTAATAAGCAGTTATATGGCCCCCAATATAGGCAGTTAATTGGTAGTTATATGGCCACCATAGGCAAGGTAATAGGCCGGTATTTATGCCTATTGGGCATGTAATATAAACAGTTATATTGGGCCCCGTAAGCAGTTTAAAAAAAAATAAAAATACAAGCACTTACCTCGCTCCCTCACTGTTCCGATTCCAGGTGCTCTGCTCCATGTACAGGAACAGGCAGGGTGATGTCATCAGGCCGTGCACGCAGCGTGATGACACACGCTGCCTGTGCAGGAAACTCCGGATGGCCGCGAGTCTGAGGGCCGCGTTCCAGAAGAGTCCACTGAGGAGCAGGTAGCACTCGCTCTCTGCATTGGTATCTTCACTTGTATGCGCTCCGGAGGAGTCGCATACAGGTGAAAGGATCGCCGACAGCACCCGGGCCACGGCAGCGCCCAGACGCTGTCAGGTATCGGCTTTTCAGCTATTATGCACTTACCTGAGGAGTCGCAATTATTAGCAGAAGTGCTCCCCTGCCAGCGCCGACCGACCCAGTGACTCGAGTATAAGCCAAGGTCGGATTTTTCTCACATTTTTTGTGCTGGATAAAAACTCGGCTTTATTTCTTGAGTATATACGGCAACCCTTTAAGCCACCTGGACGTATGGGTACGTCCTAGTGGCATTAAGGGGTTGTGTAGCGGTATCACAATGCGATCCCCTTACATAGCCGCTGGGTGTTAGCTGCTAATTGCAGCTAACCACTAGGCGTTTAGAGCAGGGATGGTTTGCCGCGGGGGATAAGTTGACTGGAGACATCTAAATCAATGAGATAGATACGACGCGGCGATCATTTCCTCACTTCATCGGGGACATCAAGCAGCGAGATCGCTGTGTTCCGATCGCTGAGCACGGCAGCTGGAAGCCTTGTGAAGACTTCCATCACATGTTCTCTTTTACTAGACCGCCATATTTGTACACCATAATGCATTGTCTATACAATGCATTAGGCTGTATAAATGATTGAGCCCCCTAGTAGTGAAGCACCCTAGGGGGACTCAAAGGTAAATTTAAAGAAAAGTTTTGAAATGTAAATAAATAAATAATTAAATAAAATTTCAAATCACCCACCTTTTGCCATTTTACAAATAAAAAAAATAAAATAATTAGAGATGGGCGAATTGATTCAAACGAAGTGGAATTCGTTTAGAATTTCAGGAAAACTTCGATTCTGAAGTCGAAGTTTGGGGTGCTTTGCGGGAACGAAGCGTGCTTTTGATTGATAAAATGGCTGCGAGCACATGGCGTTACATGGGGCAAAGAAGTCTGGGAGGAAGAAGGGCGTAGCCTACATGACATGTGCAGAGATTAAGCCAATCAAAGACCGGCGGGATTCTGTGACGTCACTGCGCTATATAAGTCCGGGCGCGACGCTGGGAGCTCATACCGCCTCACTGTAACTCAGTTAGGGAAGGTGCTGCCGCGGCTGTTTATGATAGCTTATACTAAAAAACTCACTTTTATACAGCGATTTTTGGGGGTGTCACAGCTTGTCTCAGAGACTGCTTCTCTTACGTTCTAGTTCTGATTTTGTGGGGTATTGGAACTGAAGTCCAGTGTGCGTCCAATGCAGCTGCATATACATTTTAATGCTATCTGCTCAGTTCTTTAGCACATTGAATATCCAAGGGTTATCTAAGCCTGTTCCTGTTGTATTCATTTAAACAGCATTTTTACAATCCAAATACCACTTAATTTTTGGTTGCTCATTTCTTTTGCGCAATTTAGATCCAGGGGTTAATTAAGCATTGTTCTGCTGTTGTGGTCACTAAAAGAAACGTTCTTTTTCACCGCCAAAGAAGAAAGTTTGCCTGTAGCATAATTCATAACCGAAGGTTAATTACAAGTTTTTCTGCTGTTGTGTACTGTAAAAGTACACGGCCATAGTGATATGGAACCACGCACAAAGCTAAGAAGGTTCCAATCTTTTTTCCTTTACAGGG
>JAODAL010064580.1:0-18652 GCA_025379985.1 Phyllomedusa bahiana
CTCACAGTTTTAATTGCGTCTGAAAACTCCCTTCTTAGAAAACCCTATCAAGATCCCAAATTTTAAAGCCCCAAATTTCTGTCACTATTCGTCACTTCCTGCACTTTTGGCACCCACAGGCACTTATCTGTATATAGATGTAATGGTTAGAGGGCAGTTCATCCACTTTTTATGTATACTACCCCATATTTATGTAACATGGCTGGTCAATTGTAAACCAAGCACTTGTCACCCTTTGTTTCACCCATACACCCTACTAGAGTGTCAGCTCTTGCGAGCAGGGCCCGCACACCTTGTGTCTCGTTTGTCAGTAGCATTTTTATAATGTAATGTCTGGTTTGTCTGTGCTTATTCCCTATATATTGTAAAGTGCTGTGGAATATGTTGGCGCTATATAAATAAAGATTATTATTATTATTACCGGCGAATTCCATCCATGCGGATCAACTGGTAAAGAAATTCCATGAATCTTACCCAGACAAACCCAGACCAGGGAAGGGTCCGGTTGCCCCTCCTAAAAGGGGGGGTACTGTCAGGGCCAGGTGACGCTCAGCTTGTGGGGAGCAACAGTCTGCAGCAGCTGGTTTGCGACCCCACCCTGATAGACAGTCTGCTGGCAGCTCTGTGAGTGACAGAGGCCCAGCCACTCTGGACAGGGGGCGTGTCGCACCAGCCAATGGGAGGACCTGGAGGCCGCTCCAATCAGCTGCAGGAGTGGTATCCGGGAATCCCATTTAAACCCTCTGCAGGCTGAGTGCAGCGCCTGTGATATTCTCCTAGCTGCTTTGGTTCTGATTTGTGGCTTGGCGTTCCCGATTTGTTATTGACCCGGACTGTCCTGTACCTTTCTTCCTCCTGACGGCTGCAGCACTCTAGCAGCGCAGGGACTGTCACCCAGTTGGCGTCTGCTGCCTAGGGCAGCACGTGAAGTAGGCAGGTACAGTGGGCTGGGTTCCAGTCAGGGCTCACTGTACCTCCCTTGATGTGACACCACCATTTTACTTGAACTGGACATTGACTATACCTGTCCTGTACAACAGCATGACCCCTAAACCTGCTTGACCCACAGATCACAATTTGGCACTATGCTATTTTGTACAGTGACTGTCACTTAGTATATTTTTGGTAACTGGTAATAAATTCGTTTACAGAATTTATTTAGGGAAGTTTTATTTATAGTTTTACATTATTATCTTTTTGCTTTTTTTTCAAGTGTGATAACATACAACATAAACCGCTCCCTGCAGTTTAAAAGGTATTTTTTACACATGTAGATGTGTTAATTCATTCACACACATTCACATAAGTATTAAAAATGCCCTAATCTTCCCCAAAACACTTCTATTGAGGAAGACATTTGCCCTCCTGGCTCTGAGAGTGATTCGGCCAATTAATTCATTGGTTTAATTTTTCCTCCAAATCCTTCTTCAGTGATTAGGGACAGACTCCCCTGGAGATCAGATGGTGCGACCCCATAGTGACTCCAGCCCCAGAAAATTTAAGCCTTAAATTGTGCAATTTGTGCCCAGCCCTGGAACCCTTTTTGACACGACAGAACCTCAAAGAAATTAACTTTTTCAAAATCTTATTTTTTAGAGAAATTTTAAGCTCTCCTGATTGCCCCTAACGGTGAGAGCCAGGGCTGCTGTCAATCATCTATTAACATGCAGGTTCAGCTAGCAGGCCCGGAGTTACATTGAGTGCGGTGAGAACCTAGGCTGCCGTCCGTCATCTATTAACACGCAGGTTCAGCTAGCAGGGCTGGACTTACAGTGGGTGCGGTGAGAGCCAGGGCTGGCGTCAGTCATCTATTAACATGCCAAAAAGGCCCTTATTACGCAGCAATGAAAACAGTTGGGCCGAAGCAGAGTGAGGAAGTGGAAGTGTGAGCTAAGACCTCGATCCTTCCTCAGAAGACAGTCAAGACCTGTGTTTTATGCATGAGAAAGTTCTGCCTCTATGAGACGCTTGCCCTTCCGTATGAGTGCGGACTAATTGAGCTTCACTTGGAAATGCTGGTGGGTGACGCTCCTGTTCCACCCAGGTGCCCTTTTTCTTGCCTTTCTTTTTCCTGTTTTACTCAACGTGCTGGAGGAAATTGTTTCTGTTCTTGGGGTGGCGAATGTGCTCCATACGAACAGCATGCTGTTTCACATCCTGGCAGTATTGCCATTAATGATAGCATTTAGGTAGCATGCCTTTTTCTATGGTGCCCATACCCTTAATGTGCACAATGTCGCCATTCTTCTAGATGCGCATGTATATTGAGAAAGGTAGAGGGCCACTGACCAGAGTACTGCCCTATTTGCACCCCTGGCACCACTTTCACAATAGCCTGGCCCCAAAACCAGCCAAAATGCCCTTATGGACACAGAGAGTAAAATTAGCAGTAAGAAATGAGTATTTGAAGCAAGATTTGTTTGAATAGAACCTTGAATATCGCTGTCTTTTCAAGCTGCTTGACCCCAAAAGCTGCAAAAATGACCTTTTCTTCACTCAATAGAAGAATAAATAAGAATAAAATATTTTTTTTTAAAACATTTTTTGGGAATAGGACCTGGATTATAGCTGTTTTTTGACAACACCATGTCCCCATAAATTAGAAAAATGACCTTTCGGCCACTGTTGACAATTGTGAAGAACAAATGCCTGTTATAAACCACATTTTTTACAATAGGACCTGTAGTATAGTTGTTTTTCACAGCACCATCCCCCCAAAAAATATAAAAATGACCTCTCTGCCACTGTTAAAAAGTGTGAGGAAGAAATGTCACTTAGGATCTTTATTATAGCTGTTTCTCACAGCACCATGACCCCAAAACCATTGACAGTGCTTAACATTTTCATGAAGTGAGTAAATGGAATACGTTTTTTTCATGGAACCATGTACAATTGGTGTCTTTTACAGTCCCCTAGCCGCAAAACCAACAAAATGACCTTTTGGGCACTCAGAATAAAAATTGCAGTAAGAAATAATCATTTAAAAATTTTTTTTTCAAGAGGACCATTTTTTTAGAAAAACAATGTAAGTAGACCGGCAACTAATCGGTGACCTCTGCAACATCATCAAGATCCATGCCTATTCATCTTGAGAAAGTCAAACAACCACATTGTCATGGAAACCGATGCTTTTGTCATAATGACTCCCCCAGCTGTCTGAAGGTCCCTCAGATATATGGGGGCTGCGGGGAAGACCTTTTTGGGCATGGCGACGAGCTTGGGCCATTCATCCTTTTTGGGGATACCCAGAAATAAATTGGTCTGAAAATCCAAAACCGTTTGATATCAGATAGTCGTGCACAAGATAAAAAGCCAGTCTTTTGTTTTCTTTATGTGTGCCTGCTTAAAAGGTTCTGAGGTGGTAAATAAGGATTGCCGAGGTCACCCTTTTTGGCTTCCCCACAAGCCCTGTGCTACTATCTACTTGGCACCACTGCTTCCTTTGCTGACTTTTGTTCCCCGTGATTAAAGAACTAACAACGCAACAGATGTCTCCATTCATAAATAGCAGGGGCCAAATTTATGCTTTTCGCCTGTTTTGGGGTGGTGGAAGGAAGTCCGATTTGCTTTTTAACAGGATCGAGGGGGTTTGGGGACCTAGAAAATGTTGTTTTATTTTTTATCCCAAAACCAGGAAACATGTTTTGGGGGAAATGGACATCCAAACACTATTAAATGGGGCCTTGATTTCCAAACCCCGGGGGGGAGCCTCCCCGCCTAAATTCGTGCCAACCTCTTTCCAAGCAGGGACATCGTCCCCTTTTTGGTTTAGCCCCTCCTTCCTCCTTCCCTTCTTCGCTTCAACCAGCCCTGAATTTTTCCCAGATGATGTACCCCGAGGCTGAGGGGCTGCCCCGCCCCACCCGGGCCCCGAAACCCCCGTTTTAAAAAGAAGACCAAAAAAGTTGTGAAACTGGGGCCTTTGGATCCCCAAAAAGAAAGGCCTGTGTCCGCATTTGGGCCGCCCCCTCCCCCCCCCTGATGGGACCCCCTGTTTCATAGTGTCTACACTTGTTCCGAGAACTAAAGATCACCACAATGCCACACGGCTGACAAGTGTCATAGTCCGCACTGACGCTTTTTTTTGTGGCGTCTTCAAAACTTCGCAAGGATTGTGCAGAGCTCTTCAACACCTTCCTCCTCTCGGTGGCTCAAATACCAATAAGTCCACACCGCTGCTTGCCAGGCTATGCTCCACTTCATACTGCGTAATGGGCAGTACTGGCCGCTGCTGCCTAAATCGGCTTATGAGCAAGGTGTAAGAGTGGAATTCCAGCGTGTTGCAACGTCAACAAAATGAGACAGTGTTGAATAGGGAGGCCAAGTAGACTCTTAAGTCACGCCAGCCAACCGGGACGAAAGCAGGGGTGCGGAACGGTCCTTGGAAGTGGTGTAGCTCAGGACCTCAAGGCCTTTTCGCCCCCCTCAGCAGTCAGTCCAGACCCAGAGTACGCTATAGAAATTTCTTCTTGGACGAACGAGGTTCGTGTCGGTGTGCCAGGCAAGGACTGTGCTCCAGCTACCTGATCTTAAGGGTGGCCAGGAGATTTCGACCGTTATCGCACACCCACCTTGCCGTGGCTACAAGGGTTCATTGTCACCCAACCGGACCGGCTTGGTCTCGTTTTGGCCGATCCGTCCACAGCTCCTGACCAGTGATTTGCCAGGTCTCCAAGACGAGATTAATAACATACATGGCCGGATCCTTCTGATCTGGGCACGTGATTGCCACCGGCGTGGGACCTTGGGGGAAAGACCCTGGACCATCCGCGCGGTTTATTGAAGATGCGTTCACGCAAGCCTGATTTAGCCACCGGACACCACCAGAGAAATCACCCAGCTCACCCATGAGGGGTTGGTATGTGCCAGTCACAGAGATATAAGCGTGCCTTGAACCTGAGCTTACTATCTATGAAAGTCGCGGTGGTCTGATTGACTTGGCCCGACCGCATGCAGTGCAACATGCGCTGGATGATTTTAGATTACACATGTCTGGCCTGAGCAGGGAGCGGGCCTTTGGAAAAGAAAATGCCTGCTCTTGCATTTGGTGATTTTTTGTGTCGAGGGCAAGGGTGCATGACTGGTGTAACCCATCACTTTCCACCCAGGCAGAAAAGGCAGACATTTCGCGATGCCAACAAAAGCCTGGCAATGACCAACAATTCAGTCTTTTCGGCATTGGATGTGTTAAGGTCCTCATGACTTAAGAGAAGTCATGATGAAATCCAACAGCATCAGCCTTTTATATTCTGTCTCCACACACCGAAGTTACAATCCACACTCAAACTATGCCTACAGCAAGCAATACCACTTCATGTTTCCTGTCAGACTGAGTTCGTTCTTAAAAAGGCAGGAAATAAATTGCTGTGTAATTTTACATGAACTACCCTTGTTTTTTTTTTTTGTTTATTTTATAATACATTAACCACATAGTGGACATTTGTACAGTTATTGATGAAATACAACAACAAACAAAAAACAACAAGGAAAACATGAACGATGAAAAGTCAGTTCACAATTATGAATATAATCTGAACAAATTTCCAAGTTCTCTGGCTAAAACCTCCTCAGATGATCTAGACTGGGGCTTCCTTCTTTCTCTGGTAGGATATCGTCTATCAAGACCCGCTACGATCGACTGCACAGATGGCTTGCTACTAATCCTTGAGAGATTCTACATGCAAACACAGCTCCACAGACGTTGAGAGACGTTCACCAGCAGTCAATGGTCTTGGTATTATTTGAAAAATGTGATGCATGTTCCAGGATATGGAGTGGGAACCGTCCCGTCAAGCCCTGTTGACCATGCATCGGTTTCTTCGCTGATTACATGATAACGCTGCTGTGATCATATGCTGTACATGTCTTTATTTGTTTTGGGCTTTCACGAACAACAATAGATCACCCGTGCCTGAGGAATAGCAGAGGCCGCCTGCACCGTCTTCCTTTCTCTTGTACCGCATAAATGTTTTTCATTTTGGATCTTTGTTGTGTATCTTTTGGTCTACGACACTCTGAAAATGGCGTGCCTAAGTGCTCATTGGATTTTATAACTCATCAAAGTTGATTATTAAGTGGAATTGCAAGAGCAGTGGTGTCTGTGGACACGATTCCTGGGTGGGGCCAAATATTTTCAAACACGGTGCCTTACAAAAATCGAGTCTGTCTATAGAAAAAATGTTTCTTCTTCATAGATGTATTGCAAAAAGATTTAGGCTTAGCGTAAAAGTGTGCCATATACGCGTAACCCTCCAGACGAATCAATCCCTGGAAATTAGTAAGCCGACGTTAGAGGCAGGTGGCCGATTGGGTCCTCAGATTAGGCCTTTTTGTACAGTATGCTTACATATGCTTTCATTGGCCTACTCTATATCAACTGTTCCTGAACTATTACAGACTTCCTTATGAGGCTTATCTAATTACTATTCGTAGCCTTATCATCGTTAACCTGCACTTCAATAATCCTATACCTAGCATAGCCATCGAGATCCATATCTAACTGTCAATCTGTCTATCTGCCAAGGTCCTATCGTTACCTGTACCTTTCGTATACATGATTTGGAGCGCTATATAGTCCTTTGTGGAATTAATACTTTTGAGCCCTCAAGTACAAGAGTATTACTTTTATTTCCAATACAATATATTTAGATAATTTACTATCAATCCACAATCATGAAGCCGTCCTCTGCCCTTGCTCCTCTCTTTCCATACCTGCAACCTGATTATCTACATTTCCCACACGCTAATTATATACTCCCTCTGTCTTGTTCAGATCACTCTCCCAAAGTCGATAAACCCATCCATCCCTCACCATATTTACTTGCAACCAAAACGTCTGCGCTCATATCTCAGCAGACTGGGCCTGACCGGACCCATCTTGCTTACTCCTTTTCATTCCTCTGCTTCTCCGCTGCTACGGGGACATTCCTCTCCCTAACCCCCCCCTTCCCCAAAGGGCCACCTTCCTTTAACTGCTCATACTTCCACCTCCTCCTCAGCCTCCCATAAATCAAACCACTGCAAACCTTCCAACTCTGCTTGCCATACATTTTCGCATGTACTAACTTACCTCGAGCGGGACTTCTATTTTATTTAGTTATTTTGATTATTATTATTTTTAATGCCAGATTTTATGTAAATTTTTATTTGTTTTTTTGTGTTATTTTATGTTTTTTATTAGTTGTTTGGTTTTTTTCCTTTTTTTATTGTTTTTTTTTTGCCCCATTTTATAGTGTTCTCTACATATTAAGTGTTGCTTTCTAAAGTTGATATACTTTGGTGCTCTTTGTAGTGCAGGGATGCTGCTTATGTGCCTATGCTATAAAAGATTATCTATGAAATATGAATATGGAAAACGCGCGCCTAAAAAGTAGAATGTTTTTTGCTCATATGAGTTGAGAGAATAGGAATGGAGAAATAACACTTTTCTCAAACTAAAGAGTTTACTGGGCTACTAATTATGGGGTTGTTAGGGAAACGCCAAACGTTATGTTAACCATAGGAAAATACGGGAGCCCGGCCAATCTGCCGCATCTCATTTGAGGAATAATCCTGTATTCTAAACGGATACAAATACTGCAGAAAGACGTACGACGAGTATGCTGAACCTTGGAACGTTACTTAACTCGTACAATCGAAAACGCGGTGCTACACTGGATTAACCTGCTAGACCTTTTAATGTCCGTCTTAGAATATCAAACTCAACTATGTGATACCTTGACCGTATTTTATTACCCTTTATCTATAGCTCCCTTCCCTTTTGTTTCACATTCGCTCTCCTCTCCAACTTCCCTCACCTGGCTGGCCCTCAACATAACCATGGTCTCCAGCAATCTGACATACACTTTTCCTTGCCGCTCTCACCTATGGTGGCCTACACTTCACCCACCCCCCCAGACCCTCAGAACACAGGGCTGTGACGTAGGTAGTTATGTGGCATAGCATCTCTCTCCACACTGCACTTACCAGTTCCTTTCCTATCCCTGCATAACCCGTCCCGACCTCACTTTCCCCTCCTTTTGAAGAGTCCACACACCTCAGACGTCTTCAGCCAATTTTCCTTCAAGAGTCGCAGTGGCTACAGACCCCCGGCTCTCTCCCGCAGTTTCTGGATCCATATTGCGCCTGGCTCCCAAACTTCCACTCTTACTTAATGCCGCACTATCACATCAAAGTGTGATTTCAACAACCCCATTGATGACCCCGAGTCACTCATCAGCCATCACCTTTTCACATTCAATATACCACCTCATCAAGTCCTCTCGCAGGAATCCTGAGACCCCCCAACCCACCAAGGATGGAAACTCTTCATGGATCTGGTCTTCTAGTCATCCTCCTCAATCTCTAACATCACTAATACCTCTACGTTATGCTCTCTCAGACCACATCCTTATCTCCTATCATTACACTAATTGTCCTCATGCCTTCTCTAGGACAAACCGTGCCATCATCCATACAGAAATATCCGCACCCATTAATCTCAGGAACTCACAGACAAGGATACAGTCCTCACTGGCCCCCAAATCTCCTACCTCTCCCTGTCCTATAGCCATGCCTGAGTTACAAACGTTACAATGAAACTCTCCGCAACCACCCTGGACTTTTGGCAGCCACTCACCACAGCGCACCACCAGAGTGCAGGTACGCCAGCAGCCTTGGCACACACCTGAGCACTCGTTTTCTCCTGAGCGATGTTCCAGGTGAGCTGAGGTGGGCTGTAGAGCGAGAAGACAAGCTACCTGCAGACGTTTCTCCACATACAAATTCATGCTCGAATAACTTTATCACACTGCCCTGTACTGCGCAAAGCAAAAATATTTCACACTCCCTCATGCTCCACAGCTACCACAACAACCCAAAACGCCTCTTTGACACCTTCCACTCCCGTCCTAATGGCCTAAAGCTCAGTGCTCCTGTCACTGACCTCTGTTCATGCAGACCTGGCCACTCACTTTCAAAACACAATGAAAATATCCAGCAAAACATCACATCACAATCCCCAAATGAATGACCCATCCTGCACTCCCCGCACGTCCTCTAAGGATCTACACGCATCCCTTGACCCGACGACAGTCACGAACGAAGTGTCCAGGCTTCTCCTGTCTGCTCGCCGACCACCTGCACTACTGCCTCCCATATCCATCCGCCACCACGTCCAGTCTATTTCCACCAGCTGTCCTCCTCTCACCGATAGCTGAAACGAAACCTTTCGTGCACCACTTGGTGATACAAAAATCCATCTTCCTTCCAACACCCTATCATAACCCCTTTTACTAAAAAAACCCTCTCAGGACCGATCCTGTGTGACTGATAACTACCGACCCTAAGTCTCGTAACCTGCCCGTTCATCTTCTACACTCCTGGAACGCTTGGTCTACACACTTGGCCTAATCCGCGTATAGCCACTTCTGCTAACTCACTTCTTGACCGGGCCCGCAATCGATATTTCCGCACCCTACACCCACGGAAACTGCCCAAGATAAAAGTCCCAAATGACCTCCTCACAGCAAAATCTCTAGGGTAACTACTCATTGATTGCTTCTCTAGATCTCTCTGCAGCATTTGACACTGTGGATCACCACTTCTCCTCAGCAATGCTCACACCATGTGGCCTCCAGCCACCTGTCTCTCGCTTAGGTGTTCTCGTCCTACCTCTCATGACCGCTCCTTTCAGTGTCTCGTTTACCTGGGTTCCACCGTCCTGCTCCGTCTTCCTTCATTGCTTGTTGGAGTTCCTCAGGTGATCAGTTTCTGGTCCTCTCCTCTTTTCAATTGTACACAGCCCCCATTGGACAAACCATCAGTAGATTTGGTTTCCAGTACCATCTCTATGCGGACGACACCCAATAATCCACCTCCACCCGTTGACAACACTCCAAGTCCTTGCTGACAAAGACACCCCGACTGTCAGTCCGCTGTCTCTTGACATCATGTCCTCCCTCCATCATTGCAACTAAACCTCACGTAAGACTGAACTTTTTGTCTTTTTCCGCCAACTTACTAACCAACCCTCCCGCCTGGCATTTGCTGTTTCTGTAAGTGGTGTATACCACCATTTCTCCTAGGCATGGAGCCCGCTGTCTATTGGGTATTCTGGATGACTGATCTGACCTTCTCCCCAATTAATCCAAATCCCTTGCCCCGCGTCCATGTTCATCTGCACCTCAAGAATATCTCCAAAATCCGTCATTTCTCACAGTTGAAACGAACTCAAACTCTCATTACTGCTCTTTATTCTTTCCTCGTCTTGACTACTGCACTCCTTGCATATCGGGACCTCCCTCTCTGCAAAGCTCTCCCCACTCCAATCAGTCCATAATGCAATGCAGCCGAGGCTTGTGCTTTATCTCTCCAGCCGTCTATACTGAGGTCCTCTACCCTTTGTCAGTCACTTGCATGGTTTGCCCATCCAGTACAGAATACAGTAATAAACTCAGCACTCACACCCATAAAGCTCCTCCACCAGCGCTGCTCCTCCCTACATCTCCGTATCCCTAGTCCTGTCCTACCCGCGCCCTAACCCGTGCTCTCCGCTCTGCTGATGATATCAGACTACATTCCTCAATCATGCTGAACCACCCATGCCCCCTACAAGATTTCACAACTTGCGTCAAACAAATTACTCTGAGAATAGAGTGCAACCTGCGGGCGAGATCAGGCACCGTCACAGACCCATCACAGTTTTAAGAGGGTGCCGCTATAGAAATACAACTTCTAATCTGGCCCACCAAGATCCCTAACTGCTATGCACATCACATCTGTCGCTCACTGCCCTGCACTTGGTCACTCACAGGCACTAATCTGTGATATAGTAAGTACTGTTGCAGTGTGGGCAAGGTTCATCCATTTTTCGGATCTTTAAACCACCCCCTATTAATGAAACATGGCTTGACCAAGTGTAAAGCATTAGTGTCACTATCTTCCCATGTTTCGACGTCATGACACCCTATAATTGTGTAAGCTCCACGAGGATGGCCTCACACCTGTGTCTCATTGTAATACATTTAATGTGTAATGGCTTAATGTTTTACCCTTGAATTTGTAAAGTGCTGCGGAATCTGTTTGGCGCTAATAGAACATAAAGATTATTAATATTATTATTATTATTAATGGTTGACTCGCTGATGAGTGGGAAGCCACAACAGGAAAGCATATGCGATTGAGTTCTGTGGAACACTAAGATGAGCAGGATCAGCATTAGTTTGTTGAGGTATGGTAGCGTACTTAGTAATTTTCGGTGTTTATATTGATAAGGGTATGAAATTTGATTCAGAGCCTGCTTCAGTGGTATATTCTCCACAAGCGGGGTTGCTCTGAGAACTCTTCCCTAAGGCTGCGCATGCAAATCTTCACAATTCCATTTGCTTGTAGCCATGCAAGGTGACATCTTTATGTGAGTGAACCCAAGGTATTCGAAAAGTTGTACGAATGAGATGTCCATTAAATGGAGGGTCCATGTCCTTGTTTAGAACTTTTTTTTGAATAAAAACCACTATGCTGAGAAAATAGTAAACCCACTCCGTTATGACGCTGGTTGCTGAAGTTTGACGAAATAATTAGCAATTGTAGGATATCTTGACAATACTCACACATTGCCACTAAGGAGTATTGCTATTAGTGTATTGGCCCATAGAATCAACAGCTACTTTCCTCCCCAGACAGGCCTTTGGTAGAGGAGACACATCCGTAGAGGGTTCAGTTGTGCGATAGGATTAACAAGCAGTGAACAGTAGAGCAGTGTTTTTAATATTGTGTTGATCTAACTAAATACTCCATATTTGTGGAACCCACCCAATATTCCTCAAAGAAATTTTTTTTTGTATCCACAATTCCAAATGACCTAATGAGCAAATAAAGGATATTACTTTGGTATTGCAATGCCTTTGGAACCACCATATTGGTTCCTCTGAGTGTTAGATTATCCTCAGTGACTGATAGTTTCACACCTGACACTATGAGAATTATTGTAGCTCCTAAAATGTTTTAATGTCAAAATCTGGAAAATTTGTTCTCTGAATTTTCTTGCCATTTTCGCACTTTGGATAATTTGTATATAAGGCACAAAGATCTAGTCGTTTGCAGCCGCCATCACAAATTGATCAAAGAAAGTGCCTTTGGACAGCATGAACTTTAACAAAGTTTGATGTTCAGTTGCCTGATTCTGAATTTGGTCTTCTTCTGCGGATGTCTGGATATGTATTCAAGCTGCATTACTGTATTTTCCAGAGCCTATGAACGAATTTGGAAAATTGTAATCTTGAAGTCACAGACCCCACCCATTCAATTCACAGAGCTTGGCAATCTTAGCCTGGGGGGTTTCCAAAAATTATGAAGGAGTGCTTGATGACTGTAACTATGGTGAATGGAGCTTCATAGAGAAAGAGAAGACAGTTGTTCACCATACCCCCCAGACAACACTAGGCTCTCCTTTTCAGTCTGAGAGTATAGTTTTTAGTATTTGTTAATGCTCTATTGGCATATGCAATGATGGAAGGGTCTGGATTATTTTTTAAGTAATTGTGTTAGAATAGCCCCCAGAAGTCCCATCTGGACCTTGCAATCCACAATCAATCTAGTGAATAAAGTGTGATCACAGTAAGCCAAGGTAGTTTTTTTAGAGCACGAGTTCACTTTTAATTGGCATCAAAGATGTTTGACACTCATGTGGTACCACGTTGGAATTCACAGGCCATGTTCGGTGAGGTTCCCTCAGTGGTGCACTAATGGTGGAAAAATTCTGGATATATCTAGCACAGTAACTGGACATACAAAGAAAGAAACAAACTTCACTGACATTTTGAGGAATGGAGGCCATTTTTATCACTTGTGCAATTTTGGGATCAGGCTGTACTCCCGTACTCCCGCCACTGAAAAAAATGTGACCATAAAACTCCAAGGACGTTTTGTTAAATTCACATTTCTCTTTTTTAGAGTGAGTCCCCCGAGATGCTAAGCATTGAAAGATCCTCATGTAATTGTCACTATTGTGGTCGGCTATTGGGATTTTGCCGTGTAAACTAAATGGCATCACTGTTAATTGTGAAAATCATTGGGAATATGTTGGATCACACTTCTTATAGTCAAGCCTAAAAGATTTCTGCGGCTGAACAAACACCAAATGTCAACCGTTTGTACCGCCTAAATGTGTAGAAAACGTTGTTAGGTATCTGAACTCTGGACTCAGTTCTAGCTGATGGTAATCTTTGTTAAGGTCCCGCCTTAAAAAAAATAGTTGCTTCATTCAGTAAGATGAATAATGTCATGTATTGTGGGAGAGATTTGTCTTTTCCTCACTTAATGGCAGTATTTGGCGAGGCCATGTTCCCACAACAGAGTCTCACCTGGTCGGATTTTTGGGGTTTTGGGACAACAACAATTGGAGAGACCCATGGAGTGGGGCCTGGATGACAGTCGACAATAATTGCATCATCCTTCCTAAAGATTGAAGTTCTTTTTTCCACCCTTTCTCATATGAAAGGAATGTGCCTGTGGGATATGTGCTACTGGACGAACATATCATCCACAAGAAGAAGTGCTTTGAAAGTCCTTCAATTTTCCAAGTCCACTGAACCAAGGGAAAAACATTAATCATAGTTTGTACATCCTAAGTCAGCTGTGATCAGTGTATGTATGAAATGATTTGTGAATAGACCTAGATTCAGGGCAGTAAGGAAGCTGAAATGCAGCTTGTTTTCTGTGTCTTGCCCTGTAGCAGAATTTCTGCTTCAAATTTTCGGCCCACGGTATGGTAATGGTGGTCTGAGATATCCAAAAGGAAAATATTGGTCAGAACAGTTTCCAAGACATCTGTATCTGCAATTACTCATATGTATCACTGTCTCTGATGTTCACTGATGCCTCAGTATCAATGGTGAAAATAATATCAGTTCTAAGAACAGTGATTGAAAGGCCATGTTCACACGGCTTAAAATGGGCCGTATTTTGGTCCGTAATTACGCGCCTAAGTGCCCAATTACGGGCCGAAAACGGCCCATTCATACGGTAATTCATCGTTCTCATAGAGAACTATGATTACTTCGTCCTCTCCCCCGCCCGTCGAAGCCCGGTGCGGGGGAGATAATTGACATGTGTATTTACTACAGGCGTATACGCGCCAGCTGGCATTCAATCTATGTGCCGGCGATATGGCCGGCCCCCTGTGCTCAGTCCCCCGCACCCGCCGCCGCCCCTGTCACGACGCGTAATTGCTGAGGTGTAATTACGCCCTGCAATACAACCGTGTGAACATGGCCTGAATCTTTGTAGACCGGTAGGGGATTTTGCTGTAGAAGTAATGAAAACTGTCCTCACTTGTGGATAGATGTATCCCCTCTGCATCCTGATGTAGAACTTTTATCAGTATAGGCCAGTTTGCGTTGACTGTAAAGACTTTTTGGGTAAGTGCTGTCTGCACAACTGCCTGCAAAATGGTCTTCACTTTACCCCCATTTTTGCTGGCCAGGTTGTCCCTAACGCTGGACCACTTATTTGCATTAGGAAAGGCTTTCCACACCGTAACATTTTTGTTGTGTTCGGGGTATCAAGTGTCTGTATTTAGCTTTTATGATGGAGAGGGTATGAGCACCAGGATGTCATCCCCCATTTCCAACACAGTGGCCTGATGATCTGCTAAAACTATGTCACGGGCCATTTTATGGTGAGAAGGTCATGTAGAAATAATCCTGCTGCACGACTTCGACTTTGTGTACTTATAGTGGAGATTGTGCACGCCACAATAGATATGAGTAATAATTCAGTCATCACATCAGTAAATGCACACCCTGTGCCAGTTCACTTAACCGTTTGACATATTGTGTCTCATTCGATTCGTCTGGAACTGTATCAGCAATCCTGAACTGTTCTCTCCTCATATCTGATGATTTGCTTAGGTTGAAGTAATCTGTTATGGCTTATGGCGCGCGCTATAAGTGTCAGGTCTGTAGCAGGTAGGGTGTCTTTAAATGTCATACACACTCTGTGCCAGTGCAATTTGCAACAATATAGCTCCCTTTATCTTTTGTCATCTATATATGTCTGTTTCTTCCCGCCAGAAAGTTCTCAAACCCAGTCCATCCATTTTGTTTTCCAGGTATGCATATTTGAGGTTATGGCTGACAGTTGTAACAAACTCTGGGAACACATGCAATGTAATTTCTGCCATCCCAGCTGATATTCATTAATGCCATATGAGGAGATGCAATGTGCAGGATATCTGGGAGTTACAGTACTTATATGTGGATCTGTAAGCACCTCCTTGGTATCCAGAATAAGCAGTTTGGCAGTCAGTCGCCCACAGCGGTTCAGAACTTCTCATCGCATCCTGTCGTCCATTGTAATCCTCGATTAAGTAGGAGAAGTCAGGGATGATAACCACCAGCTATCTGTCTTCTGACCTTTTAATTTCTTTCTCCACACACCTTATGTACAACCACACACATGCTAGTCCTACAGCAAAGAAATGGCCCTTACCTTTTTTCCATTCACTGTGTTCGCCTCTTAAGTGGAGGCAAATATCTTGCTGATATATTACAGTAATGTTTGGGTTAAAGTGTTACGTTTTTGCTTCCCAAACCTGAAGTATTGACAGAAGGCTAGAACTGTTCCTCTTATCATCGTGCAGGTCAAAACTGGGTGGAAGGAGAAGGGCTAGCTGTTGTCTCTTGTGGTGGTGGTGGTCCGTGGTAATCTGGAAGACCGTTGTTTTGTGCACTGGGGGCTGTAGACTTGCTCATGCCTGCAGGCGGGACATAGGCCGCAGAGGATGCTTGGATCTTGGACGTTCCGGTGGAGGGGTGGAGACAGAGGTTTGAGCAGTGGAGTGGAAGCCCAGTACCGGTGTGGCTTTTTTTCGCATGATTTACACTCCAGTTTCAACTCATGCCATTTATGCTTCAAGTGACTAGGACATTTTTGGTGGAAGTGGTTAAACACTTAAGCAATCTTCCCTCTACTGATTGCATTATACCCGTAAAGGCGTGTCATATGAACCTTTCTGGGCATAATCTGAAGGCTAGATCGGAAAATGCCGCCCTAGTCATCAGAGGTCCTGGACTTTTTCGACAGCGATTATCGTAGAGTGGTGTTTTCCGCTGCCACCGCTGATATTTGGCGATGGGCTGTGAATAATCTCTGCTGACTTGTCTGCGACATCCCCTCGCCCTCACAAGTGAGAAGAAGCTGACTCGTCTATAAGAAACCATTAGCTGAAAAGACCTCGTTGGACCGCAAAGTCATCATCCACACAGGTGAACTTCCTTCGTGTCCTTGACATTCTATCATCCTAGGAGCTCGGCTACAACGCACAGGCACTGCAGAAGGCGTTGCCGACTGCTCGGGAGTTTGAGACGACTGTACCCAGTGACTACCTCTCTCCTCCCTCTAATGGTCATCAGCGATTGGGGGCTGTCATAGCAGACAAATATCATCCTATCTTTGCCTCTTGATCTTTTGTAATATGCCTTCTGACCCCAATCGCATTTCATGTCATCAAAGAGGTCATTCCGAAAATGGCTAAGTCCACAGGTTTTTGGTGGGTACATGGATGTTGTACATTTGATCTACTTATACCTGATGATTGATGAAACACAATTGTATCTATCTAAATACTGTTGAAAATGCGTGACCGGTGTGAAGAACCATAACACTCAACTCAACAGTGTTCTTTCCTTGCATTCCCATAATGCAATTACACCTGCCCCATTAGACTATCAATTTATAGTTTCAACAAACTATACGTAACACTGTCACTATTATATTGTGCAAAACTGAGATGCCATAATACAACTATTTAAAGTTTATAGGATGAGACAACAGCGGTATTTACAATACCTGTACAACCTGCACCAGATTTAACAGATAAAAATCATTCTGTAACCCCAATTTTGCGTACACAGGGGGCTCTGTTGGTAAAAACTGGAGAACACGAAGTGCAATATAAATATCTACAATTCTACAACAGTGCACGCAATTACAATAACCTATCTGTTAAGCCAATTTGCTTGCTTGTGCACGATTATGCACAAAACTGACAGGACACTTGATTGTCAGTAGAACTTCGATAATGTTTATGGAAATTAATCATGATGTTTTTGCAATCTTCATAACAGACACCACAGTTAAAAAAAAATATTTGTAACCCCCATCTTACGTACAAGAGCGCAATTAAAGTGTCACAAAACATAATAAGTGAACGGTAGAGCCTATGAACGCAGACAAACAAATAAGGGATCAATTTGCACGCTCAAAGGGAGGTCAGCTGGCCAAAAAGATATATAAAAGAATCCGAGGCTCTAACCTTGACCGAGACACAGGACATTCAGTGCATAAACGAACACGCGCCCCCCCCCTCCCCCCCACACACACCCCCACCCACCCACCCACCCACAAAACACACCCCACCACACCCCCCACCCCCCCCCCCCACCCACCCTTTTCCTCCCCCCCCCTACAGAAAAGCACTCGCCCCATTTCCAAGTCTTGCTAACTAAAAATAAAATTCCCCTTCTTGGGATGTCCCAAAACCCCTTTTACAAGCAATCACGGAAAGGGTTTTTCGTTTTAAAAAAAAAGATGTAAAATTTTGGGGCTTAAGCTTTGAAAAAAACTATGAGGGGCACAGGGGAATTGTTGCTCGTAAAAGAGAAAAGTGAAGAAAAAGACGTTTAGAAAAATTTGGGGTCGCATACATAAAACTGGGTCCTTTTGAGTTTTTCAGCCAAAATATCCCTACACCCACCCAAAAACGTCGTACAACCCCTCACCCCCCCCTTATCCTCTACCCGATTTTTCGGGTGCCAAAAAATTTAAAATTAAACGCTTTAAAAAAAGGGGAAAAACCGATAAACGTTTAAACATTAAGATATTCACAAAAAATATTTCATTTTCCCGAAAATTCCGATAAGCCTTAAAAAAATGCCAATTTTCAACTTTTTTTTCGATAGTATTGCTCAATCCCCCGCTCCAAAATTTTTTGGGTTTGCCATTTTCCCAATTTTTCCGCAAAAAAATCGTTCCGGGCCCAATTTATTTTTTTTTCGGCGAAATTTTCGTTAAAAAACCTTGTTTCCTGGCCTTTTGGGGAGCCTGTAGGGGTTTTTTAAAATTGGTCATGCTTTAAATATTCATTGGGACAAAGGTTTTGGGTTTTTGGGTCAAAAGCTGTTTTTTTTAATATGATCGCAGGGACACCCCCGCTAATTGAAATTTCTTCACATTTTTCCCTTTTCTGGGCATTTACAAGGGGGGGGGGGAAAACTGACCGAATAACTGTAGTGAAAAAACACCCGCCACTGGAAAGAACCGATGAGGGACAAGTCCTACCAAGCATCAAAGAAACGTAAAGGCACAGGTCCAGAACAGTAAGGGGACGTCACAGCCCAAAAGGGGGCCCCCCTGCTAGGCCAGAGCTTCCAGGGTCATCTAGCGGCCCCTTTGTTTTACCCCCAACCAAAGGTTTTCCCCAAATGGGGGGGGGGGGGTTGGGGGGGGGGGGGGGTGGGGGGGGGGGGGCTTTAAAGGGGGGGGGCATCCCACTTTCCCCCCAGATTACATCTTTACAACCCCGGCAAAAAAGCCAATGCATTCCCCTTAAAACACAAACCCCCCTTTTGTTGGGAATTTTCCCAGGAGCAGGGCAGGGGCCCCCCCACCCGTC